>JAPYYW010003252.1:0-15788 GCA_030522545.1 Cremastinae sp. A BG-2022a
AAAAAATTGTATTCACGTATTTCATATGGAAGAATATTCTCTCCAAATTTGAACGAATTTTCATCATTTCGTTTTATGTAGCCAACCTCCTTAACATGTACAGCCACGTACGATGTCAAAAATCATTCATGAAAATTTGTACACGATTCTAACAAGAAACACGTGTTAACGAGACAAGTATATTTTATGAGCGATAAAAATAATTTTAATGATGTTTCGTGGATGGGAAATCGGCGAGATTAAGATAATAATGCGGTATATAGGTTATGAAAAAATGAAAGTTTAGAAAAAAAGTATTTACCGGTGGGTGCGAGAAACTCGCCGGGACTGCCGCCCGTCGGTGGCTGAGAGCCCTGGCCCGGTGGACCTGTGAGAAACTCCGGGGGTCCGCCAGCGGCGCCCGGTGGTGGATATTCGCCAGCGACCGCCGCCGCGGCAGCAGCCATTCCGGCGATGCTCGCTGGATCCAAGCCTGCCACGAACAAATTGTGAACTGCTTTCAGAATAATTCTCATCCTATTTTTCCATCTCCGAATTATTATTCCCTTATCATGCTTTTCCATTTTGAATAAACAGCAAATTATTATTATTTTTTTTTAATTTTCAATAATAAAAATAATAAGAATATAATAATGAGTAATACTTTTTTTTATCTTATTCAGTTTCATTCAAAAGAATCAGATGTAAATTATAGTGTAATGAAGTACTTGCATTTACAGATAAAGAACATAATTTTTTTTACATAATTTAATAGGTATAGGTATAATTGACGTGCTCTCCCTAAAGGAACACGTTTCAAAAAAAGTAATTTCAGTTTTCTATCAGCCCTAAAAAATCGAATTTTTACTTTGAAATAGATTTTTTAAAATGTTTATCATATTCAATGTTATGGGCATCTATCTATATCAATTAATAATATGTCGACATTTTACTATGACTTCAAATCATGATTACGTTAAATCAAACATAATCATTGTTTCATCAGTCATATAACTGTGCTAAGACTTTTAAATTACCGGACAGTTCTGCAAGTACTTCCCGATAAGAGTTGAATAAGAGCAAAATATGTGTTATTTTAAAAATCTAAGAGTCACTCTTAAAGTTTAAAATATTTACATTTGTTGCTCGAATATTGTAAAATATAATATATGAATAATTTTTAAAAAATCAACAATAATAATACTGATAAATAAAATATAAAAATAAAAAATCAATGTATAAAAAAGCAATGATTCAAGTGATATATAGAAATGAGGGAAGAACTCACCGCCTGGATTGCCAGGGCCTGGGAAAGGTGGACCATGGGGATGCGGGGGTGGATGAGCTCCGAAAAATTCATGATGAAAGCCGACGGGTGCCGCGTAGCCGAATTCAAATTTATCAGCGGGAAAATAAGGGAAGCCGGCCGGCGGTATGTCCTCACCGCCGAGCGGTCCGTGACTCATGTTCATTGGGAAAGCTCGCATCTTTCGGGACCCGTTGAAAAATGGGCTTCGACCCATCGACGTCAATTGCTTTAGCCTCCGCTCTTTGCTCCTTTTGTTTTGAAACCAAACCTTCAAAAATAAGCCAACGAAACGAGATCGTCCAATATATTTCATTTTCAGATTTATTTTTTTTTTTTTTCAATTTTTTTCAACTATTATTCGTGTCGATAACTTCTTTTTTCTATCGATATTTCGATCATTGATTTATTTCTCGATATAATATTCTAAAACTATACTTTGATTATTTTTACTTATACTTTTATTCGCATCGTTAACTTTTTTTTCTATCGTAATCTCGATCATTGATTTATTTCTCAATATAATATTCTAAAACACTATACTTTTATTACTTTTACTTATACTTTTATTCGCGTCGATAACTTTTTTTCTATCGACTTCTCGATCATTGATTTATCTCTCAATATAATATTCTAAAACTATACTTTTATTATACTTTTACTTATACTTTTATTCGCATCGATAATTTTTTTTTCTATTGATAGCTCGATTATTTATTTACTCCTAGACTTAATAATACTCTAAAACGATACTTTTATTATTAAACAATTAAAATATATCGTTAGTAAGTTTTGAAACTATGATCATTTTCGGAAATGATAGTTCGATTGTAGTGTCCAAAGGTTAAACAATAATAAATTCTTGAAATGGTAGTTCGATTATTGTGTGTATTGTATTAAATTATCATTACATTGAGGAAAAATTTTGGACTGAATAATTATGTTTTTTACTCAAGAAATAGTTATTTCAACATACAGTTGGTTTAAATAAATAAAACTAACGTCGAATTAACGAATAATTTAGTTTTACTCTCATCTGAATCGATTTGTTACTCGTACTAAACAATTTGCTTAAATTTACAGAATATTTAATCATCATGGTATTAGCTTCAAGACATTACTGTGTCTTTAGATTATTCTTGAACTATATGTGTTCATTTGAAAGTAACGGATACACATTTTGTTGTTTCCAACTAAAAGGATTGGTTCAAAATTATTTTCATTCATTCATTCATTCATTCAAAATTCAAAATCAAAATTTTTCTTTAGCAAAAATTTAATCGAAGTAAACGTTTCGCTCAAAACAATTAATTATTAAATTATGGTATTATTATTATTATTATTATATTCGTTAATTCTAATATTGGTAAACGAAACATTTATATTTACGTGTAATAATTAAAATATGACGTAACTACTAAACTGAACTAACAAAAAAACTGAACTAAAAAATGTATAATAAAGTATAATAAAGTATAATAAAATATAAAATACAATAAAAAATATATTTTTTAAAAGCATGTAATAAAAGAACTATATAGTTTTAAAAAATTAATTTTTTCAGTTCCAATTTTATTGTTGTTCAATTTTTTTTAATTTTTTAAAAATCAAATCAAGTATATATATGTTTTTTTTAGAATTACCTGTATAACTCTCATTGGGAGACCCGTTTCCTTGGCTAACTGTTCCCTAATGTGTCTCGTCGGTTTTGGGGTCGCCGAAAATGCCGTTTTCAGTATTTCCAATTGTTTCGCTTTTATCGTCGTTCTCGGGCCGCGTCTCTTGGAGCCTGCTCCACCGTCGCCGCTTCCGCCGCCCGCCCCGCCGTCAGGACTCTTGTTCTCCGTTTGACTGTCCCTCGTTTCCGGATCTCCGTCCAGAGAACCTTTATTGCGTTAAAAAAAAGAGAAACACTCTTACACAATAGCAAACATTTACACGAACGTAACTTCCAACGTATTTGCAAATTTACTGTCGAAATAAGTTGAAAAGTTTGAAATTTAGTATTTTTCCAGGATTTTATTTTTCTGTCATGACAATTATAACGATTATTTAGTAACATTTCATAGTTATCAGAACTTATTGTTTTTATTGAAATTACATTTCATCCACGTTCGTTGGTAGTGTCGATTTTTTGCATATTTTCAAGTCATTCAAGATAATATGTACTTGTTACAGTCGCATTAAAATTATTTTTTAAAAATTACCAAAAAAAAGAAATTAACAGTAGCTTTTTTGATGTAAGGTAAATGTCTCAATAGTTGGACAGCTAAGGGTTTTCTCACTTTATCTTTTTTTTTATATTCAACCCAAAAAATTATTTCAAATTCATATCTAAACTATTGTCTGATATTTTAGCAATTCAAAATTCATTTAATGTTTTAATTTTAAACAATATTTCTAGTAAATAAATACATAAACGTTTAAACATGTAGAATGTCCAAATAGTTGGACAGAAAATCGACCCTGTCTCTAGGGTTGAGCAAGTTTTTTCCATTAAATTAACGTTATGAAAAATACACTTCCTCGTACAGAAAAAATAATCCATACGATTTTATTGAGAAAAAAATGCTAATGTTAAAATAATAAGGCGAAAATTGTCCAACTATTGGGACGTTTACCTTACAACAAAAAGTTGTACAACATTTGAAGATGTTCCACTAGCTATAGAAGTTAATATATTTAAAGTTAAAGATCGTGATGATTAACACGTACTCTTATAGGAGAGTATTAGAAAAAATTCTAATTTTCGACAATATTTCGAGTTCTATGTGGTGAAACATTCTAAATACACATACTATATGCACATGATATCAAAGATGATGTATGCAAAATTGCAATAAAATCCTAAAAAAAAAACGTTTTCGATACCATGTGGTTTTAGAGCTTAAGTTTATTAAGAAAAGTTGTTGCAAATTGTTTCAAGAACATACTCAAAATTGTACTTGTTACGTATGTATGAAAATTAAAAAAATCATAATTTTAGGATTTAAAAAAAAACTAAAGGGAGCTTCTTTGAAGTACAATAAAGAGTTGTGCAAAATTTCAACAAGTTCCACTATACCCAGAAGTCAAGATATCAAGAGTTGAAAATCACAATACTTAACACGTGCTCTTATGGAAGAGCCCTGAATATAGGGTTTTTTAAAACTAAATATCTCAAATTCCACGTCGTGAAACATCTCTTAAAATTTGGTACGTATATACGTAACATATCAAAGAATGACTGTACAAATTTTCAACAAAATCCTAAATAATCGATAAAACAACCAAACTACCTTAACACCAATAGAATCAAAGTATTAATATTATATCTTCGTTTAGTCCAATAAATTCATTCGAATGTTCTCTTCGTCGGAAGTGACTGGTCTTTTAGTACCCGAATCAGAGAAATGCGAGGACACGCTGGTGACCGGGGGAGAGAAAATTAGGCGAATCGTCAATTATGATATTTCGGTATATAATAATATGTGCGGACGTCGAAGCGTGTAGTTATAAGAGTGTAATATATATCCGTGTAACCCATCGACGGGTATCATCGATTCAGTCAGCAACAGCAGGGGAGTTTGCCAAACGTCGAAAGCCCCCATAGGATTATTATCCTCTCTCTCTCTTTCTTATGCGCACATACTTTTCTCTCTCTCTCTCTCTCTCTTTTTCTTTTGCACAATAACACAGGATTATTGTGCTCTCTCTTTCTTACGCACATACTTTTCTTTCTCTTACACTCTTTCTTCTCTCTCGCACATCACATACTTTTTCTCTCTCTCTCTCTGTTTCGGCTCAATGGCTGATCCCGGACCCCCTTGATAATCCGGATACGTATCTGATGCACACATGAAAGGAGGGGGAGAAAAAAGTGAGCGAGAGAGAAAGTAAAAATGGCGGGAGAGGGAGGGAGACGAGCAACATTGGCGAGACTTAACCACCGGACAAAGAAAATGTTTGGACAGTGTCACACCGCACAACGGGGCACCCCTTCAAGAGAGAGGACACCCTTGTAAGCCCGACCACTGCTGCTTATATATTTTCGATGGGAATAAGAGAGAGAGAAATTGAGAACTCTCTCCGCTCATTTTTTCTTCTTGTACTTCTTTTTTCTCGCCATCCTCCTTCCCGACCCACCCCTCTTCGCCTTTTCATAAATTTCCTGCTGTAGCCTTATTCTCTCTCGTCGACCACTATATGCGCTTGTTGAAAAAGTTGCAATAATATATACGCGGAAGAAAAAAACGCGGACACGTGTAAAGAAGCCCTCATCGAGACCGCAATGCACGTGGAGAGAAATGGAAAAATCAAGTGCCAAAAAATGTGTGACGTTTTTTTTTTAACTTTACACAGCAGTGTACAGACTATCTTTTACGACGTTTCCAAGATTTTTTAAATCTCGTTCGATGTGTTGTTGGTTTTCATGTTTTATCGTGAAATATATGATGAGTGATTTGGGGTAAATTTAAGGTAGGAGTCGCGTAAAATCGTTTGAGACAGAATTTCTTGAAAATTTGCACAAATCTTCTCTGAGGTCAAGTCGAAATGTATGCCAAATTTTATGAAGCTTCGCCATCTAGTAATAGAGATATTAATTGTTGAAAGTCGTCACATTTTTCAATCTCTCATAAGAGCCCATGTTAAAAGTGACGATTTAAAAAAATAAATATCTCGATAACGACATGGTGAGGCCTCTTTAAATTTTGCACACATGTTAATATGACGTCAAAGAAGATCAGTATAAATTTTTAAAAAAATCTGTCTCTAAAAAATTCAAGTGATGATTTTATATATAATTATTAACACGTACAGCCAAACTGTTGAATAGACTGTCACGCGACTCCTACCTTAACGACGATTTCACGATGACCTCTCCGATTTTCTTTTATTTTTTAATATGTTATTATAGATGCAAAATTAAGAGTCTATGCCAATTTTTAGCACTATAACGTATCGAAGTTTCTTAAAATTCTTACAATAATTCTTCTACAATAATTAAGGATGAAGTTCAATCGTTTCTCACGTGAAAATTATTTTTCAACTTTATTCGCTAAAATTTGGCAAACATTGATAATAATGTGATACTTAATTTATCATATGACCAAATGTCAAAATAACATTCATCGTCTACAAATCGAGATATTCATTTTCGAAAATTGCATTTTTTCATAACTTCTCATAAGACCACGTGTTAGAAATTGCAATTTTACACAATTAATATCACGATATCTATACTCGATAAATACAAATTTTCAAGTGATTATGTTGAAAATAATTTCACTTGATGATTTTTGCCCTTTTCAATGTACTTTTTCGTAAAAAAAAATTGAAAATTGAAAAAACTATTTTTTAGTGACTTTTTGATCGTTTTGAACTCAAAAATTGAATTTTTTTTCAATGGGACCCCTTCGATTTTTTTCAAAAAATTTTATAACTTTCTACGTAAAAAATAAACAAAATTTTTGAGCCCCTATCGAAGATGAGATTCAAATATAAATATCTACGTGTTTTCAAATATTATTATAAGATTTTGAACAAAAAATAATAATAATGTTTAAGATTTTCCACAGCAAAAAGCTTTAACGACTTCTATCGAGTCAAGTTGAATACTTTATGATAATTTTGTTTGAACGTACTGTTTTATGCAATTAGAGAATGATGACGCAAAAAATGAGAATGTTAGGTAACATCAGGTTTTTTTGTTTTATCCTTTCCACTTTGATGAAAAACAATTGCTTTTTGAAAATAAATACGCGGAATTTTACTCTCACAACAATTCAGCGATAAAAATCGGATTTTCATTCGTCAAAATCTTTTCTAAAAAGTCATCAAAAGTGCATGTTTTTTTTATTACGTTATTGACTTTGTAACTGAAAACTCCTTCAAATGTTTGATTTCAGAAAAGTATACATTTCTCTTTTTATACACAATTTTGATAGACTTCTTTAAAAAATTTGTTTAAATTTTCTTTAAAAATATGCAAATTTACGAAGAATTTCTGATAATTCATATAATAAAAAGTCTAAAATAGAAGGCAGTTATTTAGATAATTTTATCGTGTGTTTACACACGAATAAGCATACAGAATTATAGAATTACACACGAATAAACATAAAGAATTATAGAATTACACACGAATAAGCATAAAGAATTATAGAATTGATCGATGAACTTTTAAAAATGAATAAATAGCTGACCTTGATCCTCGGAGTCTTCCTGCTTGCAAGAATCACTTCCGAGTGGTAAGTCCCCGGCGTGTCCGACCACTTGGTCGCCAGGACCAACGGGTAAGAGACTGTGAGGGCCCAAGTGATTGCCACCGCCGTTGCCACCGTGATGGTGATGGTGATGATGCCCACTGCCTTCGTCATCGTCGTCTTCCGAGCCAGAGCCCATCAGAGAGTCAGCACCTTCAAGAAAAATATATTCGTATTAAAATATCGTTTTTTAATTCAATTATTTATGCACAGATAGTCAACGAGTGAAAAAAGTCGCGAACGTTTTGAATTCGTAAAGAAAGAAAGAGCACAAACAAGGTATCTTTTCAAAAAATTTGATAATCACTCTAATTTAGTCAATGGAGGATTAAAAAAAACAATTTAATCAAATTACGTGAAAGATAAAATAATTAAGTTATCAATGTGGATAAATTTATAAAAATTCTTTAGTTTTCTATACTTCATTCTATTCAAGGTGTTTCAGTACGATGAAGGGTAAAATGATGAAAATTTGTTTAAATTTCGAGAGAATATGATTTTATAAAAAATACGAGATTTTTTTCTGAATTTATATATGTACAAATTTCTTTATTAACAAAAAAACTTTATTTTTTTTATTTCTATCATATTCTGATCAAACTTCGATTCACTAAAAAGTAAAATACATTTAAAAAATAAAATATTAAAACTTGAACCTAAATATTGAAAAAAAAACTGAATAATAGATGCTAATCGAGTACAATCTGTACGCTGACATTTAACGTATAAAAAAAGCACATTGGAAGTATAATCCACTTTGTCAACAAGTGAGGATTAAAATTTAAAAAAAAAAGGAAAGATAAATCGAATAAATGATTGGTTCATAGTTAATACAAACAAGCTATAAGAAACAGTATATCTCAAATTCATCCCTGAAAAAAAATGACATAGAGTCCCAACGTTGAAATCCGCGGATTGAAAACCGAAAAAAATAATTCGACTCTTCCCTTCCTCTCATCGAATTTATTTCGCAATAACTTTAGTGCGGTCAATTTACATACGTAATCTCGCGAAAAAGGCACGCAGACCATTATATACATATATAATTCGGAAAAAAAAGAGGTGTCGGCGCGCGACAAAAGGGAGCCCAATGCGTAACGATCCGGAGGTGTTTTTTCGTTTCTTCCTTCTCCATACCCTCTGCCTTTCATTTTTTTTTCTCCACGGTTAACAAAACGCGGTGGGCCTGACGTCTGTCGACGGGGACCGATTCTTCTCCTCCTACTTCGAGGCCTCTTGACCCCCCGAATCTCTCGCTCCGACGAGAAAGAGAAAGAAAAAAATTCCTCAGGTCCGAACCCTCCTGCCCAAGAAATGATCGGGCTTCTTTCTTTTTTTTTTCTTTTTCTCTCATCTTTATTTCTCGTTTTTCTCTCTATTTTTCGTCTCTCTCTCTCTCGTTTTTCTCTCTCGTGCAAGATTTTAGTAGTGTCAGAAGGCTTTTCGCTTACCGTCTGTTTTCACAGCTTTTGGCCAGGAGGGTTTTTCCTGTCGACAACTGGCAGGATATTTTTTCGGAGCTGTTTGTATCGGGGGCCAAGCCCCGGTAAAGCCTCTCGGAACTGACTCCTATTTCCCCTCGATTTTAATTCTCATCCGAATTTTCGTATTCACTGATCCCTCATCGTTTTCACGCACGCTCCCCGCCCGTCCCGAAGCGTCGAACCGTGACCTCTCGCTCTCTTATTCTTTCGCCGACGGAGAGGGGGCGATCGAAAAATAGAGATCAAAAGGATTTTTTTTTTGTTTTCGGATACCGCACCGAAATTATGGAAATGTCTCGCGTTCCGTTGACAGTTACGACTCATTTCGCCGTTCACGTTTTTATATCGACGCTTCGTCGATTATCGTTATTCGTCTTCGATTATAAAACGTATATCGGTGTCGTTAAAAACAATTTTATTCCGAACGAGAGTCGCGGAAATTTCTCTCTCGTCGAATCGACTCGTTGCATGCTTTTTTGACGCTCCGTGAAACGACGTTTTATGATTTTAATGAAAGCTTGTAAAAAGATACTCATTCGATTTGACAGTTTTATTGTCATGTTTTATAGTTGGCATTTTTTTTGCATGTTTTTTGTCATTTATTATGTAGCATAGGGATAATAAAATTTCAAAGTAAAACGTTTTTTAGCTAATTTGTATAAATAATTGTCGAAATTAACGTATATGTAAGATTCAAGTACAGAAATATTTCACTCATTTTTTAACTTTTATTTCACAAAAAACGTATTCAAAAATAAAATTATTTTCTATGCGCACTGCACCAAAAATATAAGAACCTTTATGTGGGACTTATTTTGTTTATATGGTCGTTCCGAATCTATAAATTATTCTTTAAAATCTCATTTTTTGTAAACAACTGTTTTTTTAATATTTACAGACTAATACAAAAACGACAGATCCATCTTCAAATAATTAACAAAAAATTTTCAAAAATTTCATCGAAAATAAGTATGTATAGTGAAAAAAAAACGGAATAATTGAAAAACTTTTTATTAACAAAGAAAACAACTGGTATTCAAAAATAAATAAATATTAATTTGAGTCTTGAGAATAAAATTTTGTTCGGACAACCATCATTGAACTTTATCGAAAGTTTAACTAAAAACTTAACCATATCAAAATTTTAATTATATCAAAATTTAACTACATATATCAAAAGTGTAACAATATACTATATTAAAAGTTAAGGTAATTAATCGATTAAAGAGAATCAAAAGTTAAGATAATTAATAAATTAAAGAGCATACCCAAAACTGGAAAAAAAGCCCTTAGGTACGTAATTATCAAAGTTCGCAGTCAAAATTTGTGAAAAGTATCTTTTGCCAACTATAAAAAGTGAGTGATAACAACTCTAGTAAGTTTTGTTTCAGTGATAACATGGAATAAATCCATATACAAATGGATAAAATGAACAAAAGTGTATTTTATAGTGTTTTTTTAATGTAGATTTACGGCTTACCGTGATGACTGTGCGGATGATGACTTTCCGTTTGCAACGATTTCCCGAGAAGAAAATCCTGCTTGCAAATGAATTTGTTGTCATCGAGGATGTAGAGCTCCTCTCCCGTGCTCAGTTGCTTCCGACACGACAGACAGGTGAAACAATTCAGATGGAAAACTTTGTCTTTCGCTTTCCTCACTAGGTCCTGTGGGCTGATGCCCTGAAAACAACCGCTGCACTTCGTTCCGTACCGCCTGCAACAAAAAAAAACATCGGCCATTGTCATATTCGTAACTTATATATTTTTTTTAATTTAATTTTTGAATTGTTACTTTTATTTTTATCAGCTGAACACTTTGATTTATGATTACTTGGGTCTTGATTATAAACAAATTGTTTAGTCGTGTCAACCATTATCATTGTGAAATCATATTATTTTTCATTTCACTTTTTATTTTATTTATAAACGTCTAGTTGGTTCTTCATTAAATAATTTGCATGGTGTATTGGTGCATTGATTGAAAGTCATGAAAGATATTATAGCTGTCACAGAAATAGCTGTTTATCAATTTTAATGTGTGTTTTCCAATATTTGGTATATAAGTTTAAAAATATACATATTATAGGGATTAGACGCCATGGCCAAAATATTGGCCACCCTTAATATTTAGGAAACAATGTTAATATTCTGAAACTTCATGGTATCATAATTCTATAATCATTGTGTGAATCATTTTCTAATTAAAAACAACAATTTAACATGAATACTGAAATAATAAGCACATACTTTATTTTTACTACAGTGACAACTAGATTACGATTATTTTAGAACAAAATATATTTTATGGTAAAATTAAAAGCGTTTTAGGCTTGTATATTAACAATATGTCAAAATCTAATGCTATTTTTGAGAAGCAAGTATCACAGACATATATCCAAACATATACTTCATTTTACAATAATTAGTGTAATTTTTATTTTACAGTAAGATATACCACACTTTTCTCTCAGTGTACCAAAAATATAGCCCCACTGAGATTGAAAGTTTATTGAAGAGTTTATTGAATCATTGTTAAATACGATGAATGAAATATAAATAATACGTTAAGTTTTGTTATAACGTTATATAGAAAAAATAATTATCAAAATCAAGCCCTATCAGTAACAACTAAACTAATTACATTGTTAAAATTATATTCTATTCGACTGTATTTATAAGAAAGTCTTTCAAGTCAGGTTGAATACTTTTTTACAATTTTATTAATGTGCTATTTACTCCAATTAAAGAATACTGAAATAAAGAGTTTCATTATACATATTAAAAAAATTATCGCAGTAATTCATAATATTATATTTACTAACATAAAAACTTCAATAGGGTTGTTATGATTAAAGTTAGAATACCTGCCAATGCTTGGGGTGTATTACCATATACAAAGCTCCAACAAACGTTCTATTACTATTTGTCATTAATAGTTTACACAAAAGACACGTAACCTCAAGTTCTTTTGACCTAAACATTTAAGAATGTTTAATGAATATAATAAACAGTTTTTACAAAGAGTTACTCTTGTGAAAAATAATTACTTTTTGAAAATAAAAGTACGAAATCGTGTTCTCTTTGCCACTTACGTACGTGCGCTGAACAAATATTATTGTTCTTAACAAAGAATAAAAAATGTTTGAACTAATCGCAATTTCCAAGTGACGCTGGGATCTGCTGTATCACCTTAACAATAAAATAATTCAAGCTTTCAACAAATTTTCATTCTCAGTGCCCGTGTATTTTATCACTAATTTTTCAAATAATTCCAATCATTGGCAGAACTTGCAATCCTACGAAAATAGCAGTTGAAGTAATAAAAGATTCTCTCAGAGGTACAAAATTTTTTACCCACTGTATACATATATATATATGTCACAGGGGACATGGCGCGAACAAACGAAAAAAAAAAATAAATAGGTACAATGGTGGCATTTACGGAAGCTCCGAGTGTAAAAGAGGCTGGCGAATGGATGAGGTCTGATAATTTAGTTGATACAGAGCTCGTACTCCGTCGGAGATTGGAAATACCTGTAATATTGGAAGTATATATTCGGGCACGAAGGCGGGGGGTATCCGCGTTTCTCAAATTGGGGCAAAAGTGCCTCGGGGGCATATATTACTTAAATCCACGCGTTTATGTACACGTCGACGATTTATATATTCGTGTGCACAGATAAAGGAAGAAATGGGCTACGAAACGGTAGCTATGCCGAGTAACTCTGTCCACACCCCTTTATTTTCGCGTATCTCTGGTTTCTCCGATCGCCAACCGGTTATCGCATAATTACAGGAATCATTTAATTAATTATAGCAATTAGTTGGTCCCGCATAACTGCAACTCTTGAATCCTCGCTGTTTCTCTCTCTCTCTCTTTCTCTTTTTCTTTCGTTTCCCTTTTTTTTTCTCCCACCGCGGAGCAGGAGAGAGACAAAGATGCGAGATCGTCTCTCGATTTTTTGTTTTTTTTTTTTTCGTTTTCTTTCTTCTGCATTTCTTCGATTGTCAGAGCTCCGAAGTCGCCGCGAGACGTGCGAAAGAGCCCGGCTCTTCCTACCGTGGAAAAGGGGCTGGTCGTTAAAAAATCATTAATAGCGGCGAAGGGTTTTCGAGATCCATATAGACATATACATCCCCGCGGCTGGGATAAGATTACGAAACGCCGTACGAGAGCTCTCCCGAAAAGAAATCTCGAGGGCAGCTCTATGTCGAACTTTTCGTACGACCGGCCGAATGTATATCATATAGTAAATAAGGAACAAAAACAGGAAGAAAAAGGGTTACAGGCTCGACGACGAATGGAGAAACGATAAAAATGAGTGCGTGAGAAATTTAAGCGTCGAGATATATTTCGTTCTACGTGTTTCATTCCCCATTGGAATTTCGTTCATAAAATTGAGTGGGATTAAAATTTTTTATTTTCATGCTTGCTCGGAAAGTGCGCTTTTCGAGCGTACTATTATAGTACAGAAAAATGATTTTTTTTTCACATCTCGGCCGAAAGTTCGATTTTTTGCCCTGTTTAGTTAGGCTTTTCTGTACTCTGAAAAAGGCTACTTTTGCGCATCAATTGACGGAAAGCAACCAATTTCAGACGGCGTAAAAGATTAACTTTCCTCCCTCAAATAGGCCAAAAAATCGAAATTTCTGTGGAGTTGTGGAAAAAAATAATATACGTACCTATGAAGGAAGGTTGGCAATTTCACTCGCATGTTTGTCACCCTCGCCTTCAGCTCGGGTGCCAATCTTACACGCAGATTAAAATGGCCCACTTTCCTCCCTATAAGTGCGTAAATTACCATTTCTGAACATCGTCCATGGCAATATATTTACTTCGCCGCACTAGTGCGAAAAAATCAACGAGTTTCAAACATAATGACAATTCTAAAATGCGAAAATGTAAGTCAACGAGCTTCAGAGAAATAATGTCATAGTCAGTGCATTGACAGTTGATAATATTCGAAGATTGTTCGAAATGCTCCTTCGGAATAATCATTAAAAAATAGATATATTTAATGTCACTCGATCGGAAAGTAGCAATTTTCCAACAAATCTCGATGTTGCGATATGAGTCTAAGGTTTGTGGCGCAAGTTTTCGAAACCGATTGCAAGTTTGACATATGAGTCGAAGGCGGCAGTACGTTCACTCTACTCTTTATTTTTCTACTCATGAACATATATTATGTTGAATTTGCCTGCTTAAAACTGCAGAGGAGTTTCTTTTGCACAAATTTATTCCAAAATAGTCAATTGTTTTAAAGCAGCCAAATTCGGCTTAATTAATTCGGCAAACATTACAAAGCACGGTTAAAACGGAAATAGATCACAATAAGCGAAAAAAATAGATAAATATAGGAACATTAGGTTTAGAATCATTTAAGTTTATCGATATTTAATTGAAATTAAAATTTAAAAATATGTAAGTTCAAAGTATATCGAATACATGCTTGCCAAGTTTGAAAATAAATAATTTAAAAAAAAATGAAAAAATACGAACCCTTGAAAGGAATCGTATACGAGTAATATATCGCTAATTAATTTTTATCCAAACTCTTTTGACTTCACACTTTGAAAAGATCGTCAATAATTCTTTCAACGTAATAAAAATTGCATGGCGTGAAATAAACGAGAATAACTTTTCTACCTCAGAATCATTAAAGCATAAAATTTTTCGTAATTTTATTCATTTAAACGAATAAAAATGAAATAAAAAATCAACCTTTGTCTTTTTCTGAAATCTTTCCAAAAATGAATAGTTAACGCGAAAGAGTGAATGAATCACGAACAAATGTCAACATTTAAAAATTCGGGTAGATATTTGAAGAATGTTGGGGTATCGAGCCGCGTATAGTAATTATTTGCCGGTAAGATATAAATTAAGTTTGAGATGGGCCGGGTGGGATCGGAGAGCGCGCGAACGTGTGCCGGGTCTCGAAAAGAGAGACGATGATTCCGGAATGCTGTGCACGGTGATAAATCACGGCAACGACAAATCTCGCGGTCTACCATGGCCATACATTGTACGTCCCCATTAATATCGTTCTCTTTTGTCTATTTTCTTATTCACGCGCGCCCTCTGACGCCGGCGTCTCTTTTTCGCTTTGTTCGCCCTCTTTTTCTTTATACATGTGAATATATTTATTCACATCCACATACTTCATGTCCACACATATACAAGTATACATATATATTATTTATTTTTATATTATACACGCTTATATGCTTATTTTTCTTTGTACATTAGCGCCACGAAACTTTTTTCAAAAGTCAAAAAAGGACTCTATGGTGCAATGAAAAATGGCGTAAAATCATTTTTTTTGTGCCACGAATAAAATGGCAATGGACTTTTATAATACTAATTCTTCCTATATATATATATATGCATAAGGATTCCACTCTGATAAATTTGGTTTGCATATTTGACTTATAAATTCATCATAAATATAATATTGCTCGTTGATAATAATGTCATTAGTATAGTAACAATTGATTTATGAAATAGTAATAATGATTTAAAAAATTATAAAAACTTTATTATTTTGAAGGGTTTTATAGGTTTTATATTCTTAGCATTTTCATATATGTTAAGCCAGCCACACACACAAAGTGATCATCTCTATATTAAAAAAGACATGAGGCCTCTAATCGATTAACTGGTATAGAGTGCATTATAATGACCTTGAAGTTATAATCATCAATTTCGTTTTGCAAAAATTTTCTGGAATTTCCCATCATAAAGTGAATATCGTCGAAGACACGAAAAGATATC
>JAPYYW010003253.1:0-18615 GCA_030522545.1 Cremastinae sp. A BG-2022a
AAATTTTTACACAACCTTTTAGAGATGATACTTATTATTGTGTAAAATTTTCAAAACATTTCCATCATTTTCATTTTTGAACACAACATCCTTAAGGTATAGTACAACCGAGACAGTCTATTCAATAGTTTGTCCTTATGTGTTAACTTGATGCAAAATCATCAGTTGAAATTTCTTGAGACAGAATTTATTCAAAAATTGTACAGATCTTCGTTAGCATTGTATTAACGTGTTTGCAAAATTTAAAAAGGTTCAACCATGTAGTTATTTAGATAATTAATTTTTTTTAATTGCTACTTTTAACATCGAGATATTATATATTTTCAATTATATATTTTCAATATATAATATCTCGATTTCTAGATGGCGAAGCTTTGTAAAATTTGACACATGTTTTCATATGGCATTAAAGACCTGTGCAAATTTTGAAGAAAATCTGTCTTAACACGGTTTTGCGGTTGTACTACCTTAAGGTAGTAAAAAATTCTTATTGAGACAGAATTTATTAAAAAATTACACAGATCTTCTTTAGCATTGTGTTAAAGTGATTGCAAAATTTAAAAAGGCTTTACCATGTAGTTATTTAGATATTAATTTTTTTAAATTGCTACTTTTAACATGGGCTCTTTATGGTTGTACATACCTTAAGGTAGGAGTCGTGTGACAATTGATTCAACAGTTTAGCTGTATACGTGTTAACTAAATGTTTAATCATAACTTGAATTTTTTTGAAACAGAATTTATTCAAAATTTCTACTGATTTTCTTTGACGTTATATTAACATGTATGCAACATTTAAAGAAGCTTCACCATGTGGTTATCGAGATATTTATTTCAAAAAATTGTCACTTTTAACATGGGCTCTTATGAGAGATCGAAAAATGTGACGACTTTCAACAATTAATATCTCGATTACTAGATGGTGAAGCTTCATAAAATTTGGCATACATTTCGACATGACCTCAAAGAACATTTGTGCAAATTTCCTTAAGATAGTTCTATGAAAATTTTAAAAATCATAATTTTAGGATTTAAAAAAAAACTTGAAGAAGCTTCTTTGAAATACAATAAAGAGCTATACTAAATTTTAAGACGGTTCACCATCTAGATTTCAAGATATTTAGGATTGAAAATCGCTATATTTAACACGGGCCCTTATAGGAGAGTACTGATAATTGTGATTTTTAACAATACAAGCAACAACGCAGCCGCTTTTTTACCATGTTTGAATAGATATTTTGCTGTTCTTCCTAGGTGCACACTTCATACAACTTCGCATAATGCACTCTATTCCAATTAATTAATTAGAGGTTTCATCTCTTTTTTAATATAGGATACACCCGCACTGACATTAAAAAAAAATTATTTTATCGAAACGATATTATAAATTAAAAACACTAAACTATTCACTTTCCGTATGATTGAAAACCACTGGAACTGACACTCAATTGAACTCGTCGAATTGCTATGAAACGTTTTTCGGTAACGAACTACCTGGCGAGACACGACACGTCTTACCCCGATACTTTATACCGGCATACTGATTCCAAATTTTGTCACAAAACAGAACAATTAGGGCCTTAATCGGTTTTTCACTCGACCTCGACCGATCACCATGGAAACCTTAATGACCGAGGGATTAATGAAAATTTGAAAATTTTTTCCTCGTTATACTCGATAAATTTTCTCTCTTTTTTTTATGTTTACGATCCTTGATCTATTCAGGTATATTCGTCCAGATATACTTGATATAAATAATATCAAATTAATCGAGCGTAACGAGGAAAAAAAATTTTCAAATTTTCGTTAATCCCTCGGTCATTAAGGTTTCCATGGTGATCGGTCGAGGTCGAGTGAAAAAACACAATTTGAAATCAGTTGGCCGGTATAAAGTGTCGGGGTAAGACGTGTCGTGTCTCGCCAGTTCGTTCATTACCGAAAAACATTTCGTAGAAATTCAACAAGTTCAATCGAGTGTCAGTTCCAGTGGTTTTCAATCGTACGGAAAGTGAATAGTTTAGTGTTTCTAATTTATAATATCGTTTCGATAAAATACTTTTTTTTTAATGTCAGTGCGGATGTATTCCTATATTAAAAAAATAATGAAACCGCTAATCAGTTAATCGGAATAGAACGCATTATGCGAAGTTTTGTAAAATGTGCGCATAGAAGAACAGCAAAATTTCAATTCGAACACGTGAAAAAAAGCGACCACGCAGCGGCCGTATTGGTAAAAATTACATTTTTTTGCATACTTCCATATAAGAGCGCGTGGAAGGATAGAAGGATTATTGTTTAAACCATTAAATTATAAAATATTTAGTAAAACATTTTGAAATGACTGTTGATACAAAATGAGTACTACAACGAATATATATTTTAAAAAATTCATAAGAATCTCATATTTAAAAATTTCTATTCAGTATAAATTTACAAATTCTCTATATAAAAATCAACATTAAATCTCAACAACTTTATATAGAATTTGATAACTCATAAAACAACTCAACGATTTCAAAACTGGCACATTTTTCATATGCTTAAGAACAAAATATCAAAAATTAATCAAATTCTCATATTTTTAAAAATATCGCTCATACATCCTTGAAAAAAATGGATTGAAAGAGTATATTAAAAAATTGAATTTTTTTGTGCAGTCTTGAATTCTCGTTGACAATTCAAGAGTGATCGTTACATAATTTACCAACGCCAAGAAGCGAGGGAGTCGGTGGAGTGAATGAAACTGTATATCAATGCGCTCGCACATGTGCATTGCTCGTGGCTTGTCGCGTAGGCCGATATCAGTCGCATACGAATAAAGAATGGCATTTTCTTCGCGAACGTCACACTCGCATTTCCCATTCTATTTTTTGTTTCTCCGTACTTTTCTTTTTTTACCCATCGATCCAGTAAATCACGATATTCAAGCCTCGTGTGTACGACATCGCGAGGAATTCATGAATGAAAAGCGCTCGTGCGTGCCGAACGAGCTCTTTCGATCCCTGATGCCAACCGGTTCGGATATATTCGTCGATTGTCCGAGAACAATGGTCCTCCGACGACTCCAAAAAAATGATTTTCTCAATTGAAATTTTTAAAACGACGTACATTATGATAAAAAAACACTGACATTTTATTTGCACAGCTTATTCACTTTTTTTCAGTGAACGTGAATTTGATGGCAAAAATTAATATTTGTCGAAAATATTTATTTTATTGGAAAAAATCATTTTTTTTAAGTGAATTGTGAATTTTTATCATTAATTTTTAAGGAAAAAAGTGTTTTAATATTTTAAAAAAAGGTCTACAAATAAATTAATAAATGGTCAAATAATGATCAAGAATTTTCTAAAGTTTGTCAAACCGTTCAAAGCACTACGAGAAATCACGTTAGAGTGTGAAAACTACTGTTAATTTTAAAACTAAACATTATTTGTATAGAGTAATTTGGTATCTATAGACTTGTTCTTAAAAAAAAAAAATTTTTGTATACTCATTTTTTTCGTAATACATGCAACGTTGATGTTGTATAGCAAGTATTCTGGCAATGTTTCAAAAATTTTTATATTTAAGTATCAGTTCCTTGAAATAATTATGCTTCACCTCGAACCCGATTGACCATAGATGTACTCTAGAGAACCGATTTGCCTAATATGATATTCAGATAATGAGTCATAAAATGATATTTTTGTATGCCAAGCTTGAGCTCATGTATACCTGATACTAAATTTTCCACATTCATTCTCGTCCGTTTATTGCCAGTTAATATAATGGACTGCCAGATACGTAAACAAAGTTTTTTTGCTGAACAGGGACGGTCGAAGCTCAATACTTTAAATTTAAATAAATACATTTTTATTTTTTATTTTTATTTTACATTTTATTTTTTGTTTCTCACGTGAAAATTATTTTTCAGCTTTTTTCGCTAAAATTTGGCACACATAGAGATTAATGTGATATCTAACTTGTGTCGAAATTTCAATAACTTCTGCAAATCGAGATATTTATTATTGAAAATCAAATTTTTTGTGACTTCTCATAAGACCCCGCGTTATAAAAGTTATTACTTTGCACAATGAACATCTCGACATCTGTACGATAAATCTTTCTTCAATTTTAAACGAATTTTAATATGCCATCAAGGAACATTAATATTAATTTTCGTCAGATTAACTTGAAAATAATTTCACTTGATGATTTTTGCCTTAAATCAGCAATTAAGAACGCTCAAAATCTTTTACCAAATACACCAGTGTTATTATTTTGCACCATTTCCTTTTACCACTCACACAATTTGATTAGCACCGCAAAATTATTTACAATGTGAGACATCCTATATTTGAACTACAAATATTGTTTAAAATTGACATAAAATGAGTTTTGAATAGCTAAAATATCAGACAATAGTTTCGATATGAATTCGAAGCAGATTTATTTGTTTAAATATTTTGAAAATAAAGATAAAGTGATAAAACCCTTATCCTATTATCAGTGCATCAACCTTATTCAGAGTTTAAAAAATATTTACAGAGCTCAAAAAATTAATATATAATTTGGATTAAAAATAATCAGTCAAGATGTTACGTTTTTGTAGGAAGTACGTTAATAACTCCACTCTACACTTCTCTACTCTTGACATTATTTTAAAGTAAAGCAAATTAAGTAAAATTAATCCTATTTTTTTCTCAGTGTGAAAACAAAAAAATTGAAATAAATACAATAAATAGATATATATCTTTGTTTTGTGATTTCTACGGATTTCTTGGATCTCTAATCAGTGGTGAAGTGATGTTTGTACACGGAGAGTCGCGGCGAGATACACGGTATAAGACGCGAGAAGAAGACAGCGAAGAGGAGGGAGGGGAGGGGGAAGAGAGCGTTTTATTCCGGCAGAAGAGCTCGAGAAGGGGAGTGAAAAACGAGCGGAGGCTCTTCGAGCACCTGGAGGACGAGAGAGAGAAAGAGAGAAAACGAGGAGCGACGACCAGGCCCGCCTTTCCCCTGGGGATTGCGTACCTGCGCTCCTAACGCCGCGAGATCTCGACTCTCGCTCGTTCCAGAGACAAGATACATACAAATTTTCTGACATCGAAATAAAGCGAAAAAAGATTAAAACCTCGAAAAAGGAAAAATTCGTCACCGGCTCCGATAAAAATTTTCCCTCTCCCGATCGAATATTTCCCTCGAAATATTATTTATTTCCCGGTTGGACTTTTTTTTCCTGTTCGAGATTCGAGGAAAGGCAGTGTTTGAGGAAAGTATGACGAAATTTATTGCGAAATAAAATTTGGAGTAAGGTAAACGTCTCAATAGTTGGACAGTTAAAGGTTTTCACACTTTATCTTTGTTTAAAAAATATTCAAACAGATAAATCTGCTTCAAATTTACTTCTTGACTATTTTCTGATATTTTGGTGATCCAAAATTCATTCAATGTGTTTATTTTAGATAATATTTTACGTAAATAAATACTTGAATGTTTGAATATGTAGAATGTTTTAATAGTTGGACAGAAAATCGATCCTGTCTCTAGGGTTGAGCGAGTTTTTTCCAATAAATTAACGTTGTGAAAAATAAACTTCATTGAATATGAAAAATAATCCATACGATTTTATTGAGAACAAAATAATTCTAATATGAAAAATAATATAGCAAAAAATGTCCAAATATTGGGATATGTCCATTTATTGGACGTTTACCTTATCGGATTTCTTGATGTTTGCGAGAAACGAGCAACGGTGGGGGTTAAGGGGTTTTGGTACCGTTGGCGAAAATAAATGAAGTTTTACATGTTAAGGTAGTTCTATCATTTCAGTAAAATCAAAAAAAAATTATCTTAGTTTATCTTCGTTCCATGTGGTTTTCCAAAAAAAGTTTATTAAGAAAAGTGTTGCAAGTTGCATCAAGAACAACATACTCAAAATTCAAAGTCATCCAAGGTGACATGTACTTGTTACGTATGTATGAAAATTTAAAAAAATCACAATCTTAGGATTTTTAAAAAAAACTAAGGGAAGCTTTTTTGAAGTGCAATAAAGAGCTGTGCAAAATTTCAACAAGTTCCACTACCTAGTCAAAGTATGAAGAGTTGAAAATCGCAATATGTATTTAACACGTGCTCTTATGGGAGACTGCAAAAAATAGTGATTTTTGACAATAAATATCTTGAGTTCTACGTAGTGAAACCTCGTAAAATTTAATATACAGTTTTATATTGAATCAAAGAAGGTTTTTGCAAATTTTTAACAAAATCCTAAGAAAACGATTTTTTGATAGAACTACCTTAAAAGTATAGGAAATCGAAATTTATTAAGAACACGATGAAAATTTGAAAGAACGTTATTTGCCACTAAACAATGTATATAAATTAAAAAAAAAGATTCGTCTACATTGTTTTTGAGTAATCGAGTGTTAAAATTACATCCTTATACACGAAAAGTATAGCTATATCATCTAAAAAAATGATATTTCATGGTTCAATTGTTCGGAAAATAATTAGACGAAAATTCGAAAAAAATTCGCATTTCATATGAAAGAATATCCTCTCCAAATTATAACGAATTTTTATTATTTCGTTATGTATATCGAAACCCCTTAACAGGGTTAAAAAGTGGACGAAAATATTTTCCGAGGCGGAGGATGAGTTGGAAAATAGGAAGGAGCCGCGAGATGGGAGCTCCACACAGTGGGAGTAGACTGTACCAACATTAACCGTTCTCGTAACACATGTTCACCAATAACCTGTAGCTCGTCGCGTTTAAATCCCGGGAGAGCGAGCGAGAGGTGCGAGCGCAAAACGAGAGATAGAGAGAGACAAGATTTAGAGCGCGTTCAGCGTGTAAACACACTCACCGAAAAATCCATCCCGCGATCGGCAGAGAGTTTCCTGCAGCATTTTCCTTTTTTCTGGCGTGTCGGTGTACCTGTCGGACGCGCAAGTGTCGATAACTCGGAGCCCATTTGCCCGTACAGTCGTCACGGGGCGCAGAAGGAAAGGTAAATTTTAAGTATTCCCGTTCGTAAGCCGGGGACGCGCACACGCGACGCGCTGTGGAAACGCTCGCTCCCGTGCGTGAGCGGCCGTCGTAGACCGTGTGTGAGTGCCAGTCGGCGCTAGGTGCGCGTCCGTAGCGCCGCTGGCGGGGAGCGTAGACCAATCGGCGAGCGCCGAGGCCGAACGGCCTCTGTGTTGGTCGCGGTATCGCAGGTAGGCGACGCGCAGTCGCCAGGTGAGCCAACGACAGTGCACGCGACCGTGGTCGGCCCAGTCCGACGTACACAGCACGGGCGCACCGCTTTTACAACGCTCTCCGTCGAGTCCTTACTTCTTTTTTTTTTTCGCTTCTCTTATTCCCTTTTTCGTTCGTCTCACGCAGTTTTCGCGCCCCGCGCGACCGCGCGCGTGCACCAGTCGACGCGAACTCCCGTGGAAAAATCCCGAATCGCGAGAAAACGGGGAGTAATCGTGACCCAACGGAAAATTCACGCTCGCCGCACGAGACGAAACGGTGTGTTATTGACTGCTCAGACTGGAAAAATTCTATCCGACGTTGACCGAGCGAGTTTTGCTGGTGCTACGCTTCTTCTCTTCTTCGCTCTTGTTTACATCTCTCTCTCTCTCTCTGTTGTTTTCTTTCCGATGTCAAGGTGCGTCGAAGTGCGATTTATTCGAAAGTGCGTGCGAGTCGGATGATCGGGAAGCGCGATCATCACTTTCGTCTCGAGAGATTCGCTCCGAACGGATATTTCGAGGAGAATACGCCCGTTGAATATTTCGAGGGAAAATGGGTGTTATCGTTGGCGAAACGACGATACGGGTGTGATAAATACGTGCAAATTTCGCGCAAAGTGTGCTTTCGAGGTGCTCTCTCTCTCTCTCGTGTCTCCTGACTCTCGCCAATTTCGACGGAGAAACGGAAAAAAATCATAGACCGACTGTATAATAATAGTCCGATAGTCGTTCGCGATATTACGAAACGGAATACGCTGATCGTAGACAAGTAAGCGAGTGTGTGGTATCGAATAAATAGAGTGATTCGAGGGTGAGGAACCGCGGCGTGTTTCCGAACTTTTCTTAGCCTCTCGGGCAACGACGCGAGTCGCGAGTGAGCGTGAAAAAAAAAAGAGAGGCGAGATACGAAGCTAGTTTTACAATTTTAAGGAGTCCGGAGTGGATTTTAGTTTGTCAAACTCGAAGAAAAATGCAGATGATGGGGGGAAAGGATCCGACGCACTTGGTCGCCCTTTACGTTGCGACGGCCGGACTACAGGGTAATGAACTCGGCTCCGACGAGGAGGAAATAACGTATCTCGCTTACGTACTCATAGACGCCCTTCAAAACAAGGTTATTCTTCTTATTTTCTTTTTTCCAAAGCCCGAATGTTATTCTTTTGTCTCTTTCCCACAACGCTCGGGATTGAATTCTCTCGAATTTTGTGTATCGTCAATCCCGCGGAGACTCTCGACCGAACGACCTCGACGGAATAACGAGTTTTTATTAATTTGTCGAATTTAAAAGAGCTTTGACGTATCGTCAAATTAAATTCTTAGATACCGAATAATGAGAATCAGAGACAGGCGTTGGATTCGAATAATTAGTAAACAATTAAATTGGGAAAAATTTTGAAAAAAATCGTTAAAGGAAAAATAACGTGGAAAAGTAGATGGAACGATAATTTTTCTCTCGAACTTGGTGTTTTTCTTGTCCCATTTACAACCGAAATGAATACTTTTATTCTGGTATAATCTCAAAAAAAAAATAAAGCTTTGATATCGACAGATAAAATCAAACATTCTCTCTCAAAAAAAAAAGAAAACGAAAATAAACGAAACAGCAAGATTGTTCAGCTACCTGTCAGTGCGACGAATATTTTAATTTTAACAGATACATGAAAGATAAAGATTTAATTAAAAGGACAGCGACAAAGAAACATTTTATCTTTGTCGAACTAGATATATTTCTGTACTAATTATGACCGCAACGGAAGATTATTTTTATTCGGTATATAATCTCGAGAAAGAAGTGACGAATAACTTGGGCGAGTTTTCGGAATTTATCCAAGTTGAAAAACACGCCAGGTGCGGGCCTGTCTTTCCAACGAAACGTGTGTGTCAATGGCGTACCTTTCTCGTCGCCGAAAATTCTTGTTGCGACCGGGAATGGATTTGGGCGCGTCGAACGCGACCCAGACGCGTTTCGATTAATTTTTCGACAACTCGAAATTACCGAACGATTATCACAATTTATTGTTCGTGAATTTACATTTTTTTTTCTTCAATTTTCGATAAAGATAGCTCGGTTTTAGGGAATAATAGAAAAAAAAATTGCTGTGTTTACGGAACGATAAGAGGTCACGGCAACGGACAAAGTTCGAGCACGATTTGTCGCACGGTTCCGGAAGTGACGCGCCACACAATTCCATTTCCTGTTAATCTTTTTTCCCGGGATCCGCGATCACTCCGTTTCACGCTGCTTTTTTCTCCTCCCCCTCTCTCTCCGCCTTTTTTTCTCTCCTGCATATTATTTTCGATGCGCGTTCTCACGCGATCGCGATCGATAAGAGTTCTCTTTTATTGTTGAATGGAAAAGAAAAATAATGAGCGCGGCCGGGTCTCGTTTTGTTCGCACTCGCACCGAGAGAATACGTCGAACGCTTCGCGACTGAAAAATAATCTTTCCTCGCGAGAAAAGAGAGACTGATTTTTCAGTCAGTTCGAGAGCGTCGTACCGTACGAAAAAAAAGAAATTTTTTGAATTATCAATAATCGTAAAATAAATACAATTATAATATTTAATTAAATTTTTTTGTACAAACTCGCGATTATTACTGTACAAAATTTTATCTCTCCAAAACTGAACGTAAGATCGTATTTTTGAAATATTTACTTTATAGAAAGCAACATTGTTTCATGCTAACATTGTATATGTTTTAAATCATAAAAGCAAAAGTTTTCCAGTGAATTTGATGAATTTTTATTTGAAAATTAGCGAGTGTTTAGATAAAGAAATTATTCAACTAACTTTAAATATCTCAAAAACTGAATGATAAATTTTTATAAACTATTGGTTCAATTTTTTTTTACAAAATATAGAATTTTTCCGAAATTTTCTTGAGAAAACGATCTTCTTTGTCGAGCCACGCAGGCGGAAATAAAAAAATTCGTTTTTGGTCGAGATTGAGAGATGTCGAGGAATTTCTCGTCGAATTAGCGAGCGATGTTTCTGACATGTCGATATAGCTACGTGTATTTTGATGCCCGAGCGCGGGCTGCCATTGTTTCTCGAATTATCGTACGGAGGCGGAGCGTCGCGAGCCCCCGGGAGGAAGGTCGTCCGCAAAAGTCCAACAGCCGAATGTAAGACTCGGTCGAAGCCATGTCATACCTTCGAAAAGTCGCGAGAAAAAATATTCCAACGGGAAGCAAAGTTCAAGACCCGGAATAAATTTTATTTTTTTTCGTTCGCGAATTTGTTTCCGGGACCGGTTCGGCTACACATACATATAATTTTACGCGACGAAAAAAGCGATATTTCGGTTTATTTATTTTTATTTTTTTTCATTTTAAAATATATAATCCTTGTTCAAACATTTTTCTCAACATTTTCAATATTGGTTCATCCGTGAAAATTCCAAGAAATTCTCTAAAAATTCCTCAGCCGGGAATACATCCGGGTCGGTTCAATTTTAAAACCTCCGCTGAACTTTTTAAATAATTCAAGAGTGACTTTACATTTTAAAAATGGTCTCGTGTGGCTTCACGCTTCCAACACTTTTGTGCGCGAGTGAAGAAAAAAAAAACATAAAAGATTATCGCGACAGATTCCTTTCTTCGAACATTCGGCTCATCGGGAATCAAAATGAAAGGAAAATTTAAAAAATGCGATTTTAAAGGTCGGAGGTCGTTTCTCGTCCCGTTTCCCGAACTTGGACGAACCAACGGAGATTCCCTTTAAAAATAAATCCGATATAATATATATGTTGAAAAAACAATATCGTAGTATAAACAAAAATTGACAGTGACGATTCATTCCGAGTGAATTCAAGATTAATTGCTCTTCAGAGAATTTCGGACCCAATATTTTTCGATGACGCGGCTCTCGCGAAAAGAGAAAAAAATCTTTATCTGTTTCGAGATTGATAAAGTTTTTAGCCCGTTGAAAAGATATCCAATCGGGTCGTATATCTTCATCCGAGATTTCATTCTCGTGGGGAATGTTTGCGTGAGAATTCAAGCGCTCCACCGGGTTGTAAAACCGGGAAAACCTTTCGGGGATTATCCGGAATTATTCCAATATTATTCATCCATAATCCGATTTCGAGTGAGCGACGAAATAATTCGGTGAACCGGAGTCAATTAAGAGTCCCGGCCATTACTATAGTTTAATTACGTGCACTCAAATGCTAACCCAACTCTGTCATTTTTAAATTCCGAAAAGTGCACTTTTAAAATTATTCAAATAAGTTTACCTGCCACAATCGGTTCAAACAATACACAATACGTTACTCGCTTTTCTCGTCTGTAGCGTTTTATGTGTGTGCAACTTTAAATACACATAACAATCTTTAATGTTCCGTCTTTAGATTTTTATCATTTATTCTATTGGAAATTTTCGTAATTAACGAAAATGCTAATTATTTCCGGTGCAACGTAAATAATCATAATGAGAGATGCATAAAATCGATTTAAAATCTTCTTTTTGTTTTTTTTTGAGCTCATCAATTTTGTAAAAAATTTTATATAAATTAGAATTTAAATGATAGTTTAAAAAATCGTCGAGATATTTTTGGAGAACTTTCGAAAATTCGCGTGATAAAACCTTTTAACATTCGCATGTAATTTAAAAGCCATCCAGGGTATTCGTGCCAGTCGGCGATAAAGCAACGAAGGTTCGAAAACAAAAAGTGCATCCTTTGGAAGCAAAAATATAATTTTCCTTCTAATAAAAAAACGACAATGTCGCGGAGCGCGCAAGAATTGTTTTTTATCGTCACAGGAACAATTAACCATGATCGTTGATAATCGATGATCGGGAGATTAAAAAACCCGGCGGATGAGTTCGCGCGAGTTTTTTTCTGTCGCGCCGATTCCGGATCGAGGACGACGATTAAAGTCAAAATGGCCGCGAGTTACGTCTTCATTGTATCGGACGCTTTTACGGTCGCGACGAAAAAAGCGCAGATTTCTTTCTTACCTTTTTTTTCTCTCTCTCTCTCTACAAATCTTTATCGCCTCGTTGTGATTTTTGTATTTCATTTTTTTTTACTTTTATTTCTTATTTCCTTATTTGTTTAGCTTTTGTTTGTTTCACGATCGTACAATTGGACGTTCGATGTCCGGCGCACAGAAAACTCGCGTGGCGGCGTGCCAAGGGCACGGATCCGCGTCACGAGCGTGCGTTCCCGTCGACCTCGACGACACGTACCAGGAGACGCGACCTATGACCCCCGATCCACTCGTCGCTACTTTTTTTTTCTCTATTTTTTTGCTCTTTCTCTCTTTCTCTCTCCTCTTCCTCCTCCTCTTCCTCTTACCATTCCATTCTCGCACGAATTTGCAATTTTTATGAGAAATCATTCGACGTGCGTTCAAAAAAGTCACAATACGCTTTTCTCCGTCTCGTGACGCAAGTCCGTGAGAGCTTGTGGAAATCTGGCTATTTTTTCCACACGGTTCAGGATATGTCTGACAAACATTTTAATTTTGGATTAATCGAACTGATTGAAGAAGACTAAATTTTGTATGTTTTGTTAATTTGACAATACTGAGATTGAAATTGGTGAATCGTTTTTATTTTTGAGGCGACTGTTTTTCATCCATTTCGAAGTTATTTTTGAAAATGTAATTTTGTGGCGACAGCCAGAGGGGCACTAAAAAATTGTAAAAATAAGTGATTAATTTTTTTTATAAAATGCATGGTTATTGTATATGGATGGGTTTATTTATACTTATTAATGACGTTTAAAAATTTTCACATTGTGGGAAACGTTGCTAAATATTTGAAAAAAACGATGAAGATCTGCGATTTGTAGCTAAAATTTCATTCATTCTATTTTGTTTTTATCAAGCTTAGTGTGAGCTTGGTAAAAGGTCCATACTTTTTTTTAATTGCATATTTTTTAATGAAGAATAAAATAACTGAGACTTAGTCTACAGTTTTTGACACAAAGACCCAAATAATTGTACACAATTACCTTTTTCGGGTATGTTTGCATGTTAAAAAGCATATTTTAATTCAATTTTTTCTCGAAAATGACATTTACGATCCACCTCGATTTTTTTTCTATTAATAAATTTTTCGTTTGGCTGGAGAACTACCTGAAAGCACCCTTGAATGCCTTGTTAACAATTATCAATGAAAATATTAAAAAAATATTCTATAGAAAACCATTTTAATCATATAATTCAAATATTATCATGCAGATACAAAATATTAAATATCACAATAATTTTCAATAAATAAAAACTAAGAAGTTATATTTTAGCATTGCAGTAATCACGATTTATATATAAATCGTAAAAAAGTATTCGATTTGCATATTCTTTATATGAATTAAATTATATATACTTTGAAGATATTTTGAAAGTAAACATTTGTCTATCGGTGGTTTTATTCTTTATTTACTTTCTTTTTTAATCGAAATAAGTCGCTCGATTTCTTGAGGCGACTCGCGCTCCGGAGGCAGCTGCGTCCGTGCCACGGCGAACATCTGTCGGGAACTCTCGTCAGTCTGAATCGAGGACAAAGCTCGTCGGTTCGCTGTTTTTCCCTTTCTTATCTTTTTTTCACACAAAAATCGAATTTTTAGACTCGTTGAAAATAATTTTTATTTACGAAACGTTGTTAAAATTGAAGCCAAGAATATAAAGATTGATTAATAAATTGTTTTTAATTATTAATAACATAAAATATGATTCTATATGGCGGAAAGATTTTTTTCGTGGTAATACGGTTTGCGTCCGAACGAGCTCGATGCAAACTCCAAAGGTCCAGAAACGCGAGACCGACAGTGTGGACATTCTCTTGCGTAATTCACCTTACTCGATTCCTCGACATATTCATCGCAAAGAGTGAAAGAAAGAAGAAGAAAAAAAAACGAAAGGTCTTTTCGACATATTCCTCGTCTGCTTTGCAAACCCATAAAATCCAAACGTTTCGAAAAAAAAAACAAATTCCGCGTTCAAAATGTAAATATTATTATTTAAATTGTATCCCGCAAATATTTGTGCATTTCATCAATTGAAAGTCCAAAAATGTAAACCAAAACGAAGTTTCGAAACCATGGACTATCAGAATTTTATTATATTTAAATTTCTTGCCACATGAAAATTAAATGCAAAATCATCAAAGTCTACGAAGTTATATAGTTCGAGAAATTTTCAAAATTCAAAAAGAATAAAAATATTAGTTTATCAGGCTAAATTCGTGAGATGAAAAAAATTTGATAGTTGTATTTTTTATGGAATCTATTCCCAAATAGTAAAATAGTAAAATTCTTTCATCTTTTTTGCGTTTGTCTAAAAAACTTGCATCAAGAGAGAGAATATAATCTATTTTTTTTTCTCACAATGCACACGCCAAATTTCATGGAATTGTCGCGATGACTGTGCACTGTGGTCACATCTGGAATATTCATGATTCCTTTTCTCACGAATCCTTGGAATATTCCGTATTGTAATTGCACGAACAAGAACGTTTTTTATTATATCAAAGCAGCTGGAAAATCTGTTGAATCGATGAACAAAAAGCAACACAATAATAAAAATAATAATCATATAGTACATTAAAAAAATAATAGTTAAAATATAGATAAAAAATTATAATGAATATTGATCCACGGAGAGTATATAAAAATAATCTAAAGTCATATCGTTGGAGATGATAAAATATAGATTTGGTAAATAATATCGCATTTCTCGATGACTGATAAAATTCTTTGAGAAAAAAAAGAAGGAGCGTCCGCCAAGCGAGAACTTTGTTGTATACCTTCTAGGGAAAAATTCCTCGATTCTTCTCGCCTCGAAAATTTCGCTCCGAGCGAGAAGATAGTTGTCGCGAGATAAGACTGAATTTTTCTCAACTCTGTTTGAGACGAGATTGGAAAATCTTTTATCGAGCTTGCCCGTCTCGTTTCCTCGCTGCGAGCGCAACACGAGTGATCCCGTTACGAGACGATTAATTCCGAAATTAATAATTTCATCCTCGGGTAAATTTATCCAAACAAGTGCGAATAAATTTATCCTCGCACACGTATATTATTTTTATCTTGGATTCTCAGTCGTCGATTGAGAATTTTCTTTTTTTTCTTGAATTTTTTTTTTTTTTGATAATTTTCTCGTCACGAGAGGGGAAAAAAGTGTCTCGGTGAGATCGGAATAATCTCGGCGCGTGTTGTGCAAATGTGTAGGATTTTGCACCGATTCGCCTTGATCTCTTAACCCCGACGGTGGTAACGATCGACGTCGATGATGAGTACTCGTTATATTACGAATGTTCCTTTTCCTGCCGCGATACACTTCGAGGCTGCGTCTCTCCAGCGCCTCGCTTCGTGAGTGCCTTATAAACATTTATTCAAGCTTCCAGCAGATGCAAACGGTTCGACACTCCGAGGAAAAAAAATTAAAGGAAAGAGTTCAGCGATGTCAACACGGTTGATAAATATCGTACAAAATACAAAAAGAATCGTGTGTAAAATGTAAAATATAAAAATATTACAAAATTTTTTTTTCTTTTCTGGTGTGCCGAAAATGTTGCAACCTTGTTTTTTTTTGTATAAGTAATTTCTTTGAAAATTACACGTTTATACGAATATTGTTGATTTTTGTTACACTCTTCGATGGCAGCGCGGATTAATTTTTCTTCGTTGCGGTAAATTCAACGTTGCTGGGAATAATAATGGTTTTTACGTGACCCGAGCTTGCTTTTTTGTTTATTTTTTCTCTTAACGAAGTATCCATACCTCGCGCAATTCTAAGAATATGCAAGTCTCTCTCTCTCTCTTTTTAATTGTCGTATTACGTCGTGTAATTTCGCACACACATCACGACCGTCATTTATCGCGTTGCGAGAGAACGAAAGAAAATCACGGTGTCACGATGACGATGGATCGTCCAGGAGGTCTAAGGTCCATCCAGAATTCCCGATTTTTTTTTTGAAAGTCGAAAAAACAAATAAATAGCAAACTTTTTATGTTTATGTTTATTTTAACATGACAAAGTCTATTTGAACGAAAATTATTATTCGTTATTATATATAAAAGCGACTCTTGATATTCAACATTTTTGATAATTAATATTAATTTTATTATATTATTTATGCTATAGTTTTTTAATATTATAAATGAATTAGATGTACAAAATAATTTCTAGAATTAGAGTTTTTGCAAGTGCACGAAGAATAATAGACATGTCCCTTATTATTTTTTGACACCCCCGAATTTTCGTAATACCTGACACGTAAAACTTCGTAAAGTTTTCATAAAGTGTTCCTTTTTTATTGCAAGATATTATCACGTAAATAAAATATAAGAACGTTTGACTAACGCTCAAAGTGATCTGGAAATTGACATTTTTTTGCTCGAACTCTCGAGGGCCGGGAGAACGAGCGAGAAATCTTTTTTTCGTGACGAGTGTATCGTGTGTGACGTCGAGTGAAAGAGAAAAATCGAATTCGAAATAAGGCTCGAAAAGCGACAAGGACGATCGAATTTGCATACTTTTCCATTTTTTTCTCCTCGCTGGCTCTGACTCGGGAAATCCGTGATAATGAAACGACTCCTTAACGAGCCATTCTAAACGGCAGGGAGGGTGGACGATTTTAACTCGCTTTTACGCCTATGAATATGCAACTGGTGCAACGCGAAGGCAGCCCGTGACTCGCTCGGATGCATAATTGCAGGCGCCCGGGAAGACCTTCAGTGGCTCTCACGTCAAATTCGACATACCATTATAAAATATATTTCATATATTATTATTAGTAATAATACATTTATTATTATTAGTAATAATATTTAACCAAAAAGACGTTATGATATTTTATTTTATTACGCACTAATTTTATTATTGTTTTTTTTTGTTCTTGACTATTCCCTTCAGAATTTTTTTTTCGATTTCAACTTCTTCTTCAATCCGACCTTTTTTGCTCGCACTGAGTCTCGCAGACCCATGAAAATTTCAATTTGCCATATTTTTCTTTTTTCTTGACGAAATTGACTTTATTGGGGATGATTTTAGAAGATTTTTGCAAAACGAAGCGAATATCGAAAAGGGAAAATACTACTTATTCGGGGCGCAATCCAAGAATTCATATTGAGCGATTGAATAAACTGATCCAAAAGTCAGTTTTTTGGTTCATTCAATATGAATTCTTGAATTTCGCCCCGAATAATTATCATTTTCGTTATCTACGGGAAATTTCCGATCGAATAGGCTCTTAAAATCGAAAAAAATAAATTTCAAAAAATTTAGTAAGTCGCACTGGGTCTCGTGGACCCATGAAAATTTCAATTCTCTTGACCAAATAAATTTTATTAAGAGTGATTTTAAAAGTTTTTTGCAAAACAAAGCGAATGGCGAAAGAATCACGTCAATTCATCAATTTTTCAAAAAGTTATGACGCCTTGAAGATTTTTGAAAAAATGGAAAGGGGTATCCCTTCAAAAATCGCCAAAAATTTTTGAATTTTTTTTTCTCGATTTTAAGAGCCTATTCGATCGGAAATTTCTCGTAGATAACGAAAATATTACTTATTCGGGGCGCAATCCACAATTTTATGTTGAAAAATTGAAAAAACTGAGCGAAAAATCCTATTTTTAATTTTTCTTTGCCTGTTTAGACTGTATTTATGTTTTTGTTCTTTGTGATTTTTAATATTATCCTTTTTTGTGTTTTTTAGACGATGGGATGGCAGCAATACGTGATAAAACCCGCAGCCATGGACCGCGGCGCGGATGCCGCAGAAAATAACGCGATACCGGCAGGCAGCAGCGGCGTTGTATCGGAAACAGCGCTCGCGCACGCTCCGCTTCTCACCGAACAGTACATCCGGGAACACGGGATTCCGTTGGAGCAGGCGATACGTCAGGTGAGGCTGGCAACAATTATATACTTCTTTTTCCTTCAATTATCTCCGATTTAATTTTCTCATGAAAAAAAAAAGAAAAAAAAACAGAAATTGTCAATTTTTAACGATCAAACGTTTTTCATTACAAAATTTTATCGATACTTTTGGCAATAATTTTCCACACAACTTACAACAAATAAAAATGAAAAATTCATGATGAAAATTTCCAAAGACTGATTTTCGTTCTTTGATTTTTCATCGCACACTTCGAGAGCGTACACGGAGAGAATTAAATATTAAAAAATACCGTGTAGTAACGGTAACCAGATGACAACCCTGAAAATTTGCTTATTATTACCGAGTACAACACAGATTTTTATGAAAATAAAAAAAAATTCTTCTTCAGATAGAAAATTTTACCAGATTTCCTAGTAAACTTTGATATGTAATAAAACATGCAAAACTTAAATTTTATAAATATATAATATAAGCGAAATTTTACTTTTCATTTTATTATTTTATGCATTTCAAAAATGTCTATAAAAAAGTATCGC
>JAPYYW010003254.1:0-15771 GCA_030522545.1 Cremastinae sp. A BG-2022a
CTACTATTGTAAAAAAGGATTGTCATAATTTAAATATGTATGGAAAATGTATCAAGCAATTGCTGTACATTGAGGAATAAACTACTACTACTACTACTTGAACATTTGAATATGTAGAATAGTTGGACAGAAAATCGATCCTGTCTCTAGGGTTGAGCGAGTTTTTTCCAATAAAATAACGTTATGAAAAATACACTTCTTCGTATAGGAAAAATAGTCCGTACGACTCTATTGATAAAAAAATAATTGAATTATTAAAAATAATATAACGAAAATTGCCCAACTATTGGGACGTTTACCTTATAGAAATTTGGATAAATAATTAGTCAAGATCGTTATAAGGTGTGAATAGCTATAGAAGAAAAATAAAAGGATTGGCCCGCAGATACGGTACGAGAGTTATTGACTCATGTTCCTGGAACGGTCAAATCGGATCCACCGACGGGTGGCTCGTTGGTCGGGGAATTGGGCTCGGAGTCGGGAATGACACCCCTTCATCTTGCTGCTTATTCCGGAAACGAGAACGTTGTTCGGCTACTTCTCAATTCGGCGGGCGTTCAGGTTACGTTCGATTCTCTTATCAGCTATATTTAAATATTTCTTTTTTAAGGTAACCCCCCTGGTTTAAAAAAAAACCTGAAAATGTATTTTCAAAAAAAGTTTTTTATAGAATTACGTTTTTTTATTCTTTATATTTTTTGGTAATAATTTATAGATGTGCGTTCTTCAAATATAGTAAAATAAGGAAAAAAATGCTTTATTTAGTAAACAAAAATGTATAATTTTCGTGAAAAAAGCAAGTTTGTAAATTAATTTTTTCGGCAGTCATATAAATATAAAAGTATTGGATATAGTGATTAAGGATGTATGGGGCAGACAATCTCAGCAAAAAGTAAATTCGTTACGTTAAATTCGTAAAAACCAGACTCTTGCTTTTATTTAAAAATTGCCAATTTTTTGAGTCTTAGTTTGATTATCAATTATTAACTTGAGCACATTTTAATAATAATTGAAAATGTTAAATATTACGAACTTCAATTCTAAATATCTTAATTTCTGGGTATTGGAACTTGTTGAAAATTTGCACAGCTTTTAGTTTTCTTTTTAATCCTAAGATTATGATTTGTTTTATTTTTATAAGTACGTAACAAGTACAGGTCACCTTGGATGCATGACCTTGAATTTTGAGTTATTGTTCTTGAAACAGTTAGCAACAACTTTTTTTAATAAACTTAAGCTCAAAAACCACATGGTATGGAGATAAATTGAGTTAAAGACTTTCGATTTAACTGCACCGATCGAATTACCTTAAGGTAGTTCTACCGTGGTTCTATAGTAAAAATGGTTTTCTATAAAGTTTCTTAAAACTTTGCACATATATTCTTTAACATGTTGCTCAAGTGTGTGTAAAATTTTAACAGGTCTCTATCTAGAAGTCGAGATATTTATTATTGAAAATCATATCGTTTTGTAATTCTCCATAAAAGCCTGGGTTAAAAAATGTGATTTTAAAAATGAAATATCCTGATATCTAGATAGAGAAACCTTTTAAAATTTGGCACCAATCTTTATATAGAATCAAAGAAGGTTTATCTAGTTTTTTTTTAAATGTATACAAAAAAATGTCAACTAATGATTTTACCTTTAGTTTACGTATTGGAAGGAAACTTTTGAACGAACTGTCGCGGTACAAATACCTTTAAAACGAAATACCAAAATTTCATAAAATGTTTATATCTAAAAAAATATCGCTCTTACATTTAAAAAAAATGGTAAATATGCATGTTAATTCAGGTTGAAGCAGCGACGACGGAAAACGGATTCAACCCGTTGCATCTGGCGTGTTTTGGGGGTCACATAACAGTGGTCGGACTGCTTTTGAGCAGATCGGCCGAGTTGTTGCACAGTGCGGATCGTTACGGCAAAACTGGGTTGCACATAGCGGCGACCCATGGCCATTACCAGATGGTCGAAGTTCTGCTGGGTCAGGGAGCCGAGATAAACGCGATCGACAAAAACGGTTGGACGCCACTGCATTGCGCCGCCCGCGCGGGCTACCTCGAAGTCGTCAAGCTTCTCGTCGAGAGCGGAGCTTCCCCGAAGAGTGAAACGAATCTCGGCAGCGCCCCCATATGGTTCGCCGCTTCCGAAGGTCACAACGACGTACTCAAATATCTCATGGAAAAAGAACACGATACCTATGCCCTCATGGAGGACAGAAGAGTAAGCCTTCTCAAATTCTTTCATCATTTTTTTTTCACTTCCTTTTACTCGCCATTTTTTAATATTATTTAAATTAATCTTAGACACTAAAATCTTTAGACACTAAAACAACAATACAAAAAGTCGATTATTGCTATATTATACTTGGCAAAAACATGATTTCACACCATTTTTCATTGGAGTCCTTTTTATTGTTTACTTTTTCACTCAAGTTTTTTGGTAATTATTTTTACAAAGTATTTACGTTTTATTTTATTTTGATTACCTCTATTTTTTCCATAAATTACGTTCATTATATCTCATGACTTTTAACTAGCCTTCAGCGATAGAATTACCTTACACGTGTCGCAAAACTTTTTTACACCAACCCAATACAATCACATACTGCGAATTATACATATATTCGCATATGCACCTACTCTCTCTTTTTCTCACTTCCTTTATCGATTGCTCGGAATAGTTGTGTCTAATTGTCGAAAGTACAATAATAATTGGTTAAAATGAAACAGCGACGACTATTCGTTAACGAGAAATAGAGAAATAGAAAGGATGAGTTTCGTCAAAATTTCCAATAAATGAAACAGAGAGAGAGAGCGAATAAATAGGGGTAGCAGAGAGCTTAATGTTCGATTGACACGCGATCGAGATACACTTGGTTGCATGATGGAAAATAGTCGCAAGAAAAAATGTGCACATGCTGAAAAAAGTGACTCTACGAAGCTCTTTGTAGATGAGCCAGTATCCATAAAATTGAGAAAGAATGTCAAAATAAGTAATAAATGCAAGTATTAAGGTAGGAGTCGCGTAAAATCGTTTCAGACAGAATTTCATAAAAAATTGCACAAATCTTCTCTAAGGTCATGTCGAAATGTATGCCAGATTTTATGAAGCTTTGTAATCGAGATATTAATTGCTGGAAGTCGTCGCATTTTTATCTCCCGTAAAAGACCATGCAAAAAACTCTTTTTTACTTTGGTTTTTTTTTTGGTTTTTTGCAATTCCAAGAAAGCTATGCATTAGTATAATGTACACAGAATAACATATTCAAATTTCAATTCATTTGCTTGGAAAATACGAATGTCGGATTTGTCCAAAAAACTCACTCAAAATGTGAAAAATGGCTATATTTGGTACTTTTGTACGTGTTACAAGTTCCAATTGTGTATAATAAATATCTCAGTGACGAGCTTCCTAATTCAAGTGAAATTTTGCACTGATCTTTGTATAACGTTAAAGAAGCTTCATCTAATTTTTCAAAAAAATTCACCATTTTTTCGTGCAACCACCTAGAAAGTAAACCTGTCATTGAATGACCATGAAATTCAAATATGTTTTTCTTCCATCGATTTGCAACAACTTCAAAAAATAAATTTTAACTCGCAAACGCCTTCGTATGGGTGAAAAACGTTATCAAAACTTTAAATCTTTTGCTCTACGTACTCAACAGCCTTAAGGGAGAACGTCAGTCCAATGACGTATATTAAAAATATAGAGAACGTCTTGTAAATTTTTTTCAATATACACTAATGTATCCTGAAGCCGAGAAAAAAAAATGGACGTGATTCACCGGCCCGTTTTTTAAGCATATATTTTTTTTAATAACATTTTAACACTATATCACTTATGAACACACCTATTAAATACACCTGTCAAATTGATATTTAGAATGCAGAGAAGAATTTAATAATGCATTTAAGTTGACTAATCATTAACAAATATTCGATGTGTAAAATATGAAACATTTTTCACGGGCCGTTTTTTTAAATGAATGATAAAGTGACAGAAAAAAAGGATATTCCAGCTTGCGACAGGGGCCATGTCTAGAAGCGTGACATCGCTGTCGTGTGACGGCTAAAAAAATATTTCATTGGCAAATGCCAATTTATTTATAAGTTCGGTCTATCTAATTTTTTTTCTCAGATAGGCTAAAAACGTCGGTACCTTTGAATTTTCCCTCCGCCTACTTCACCTCTCAAAGCCCTGACGTTCTCTCCCTTAAACTTTGTTTCCGGTGAAACGCAGTTCGTGTACAACATGATGGTATGCAGCAAGAGTCACAACAACAAGCCGATCGAGGAATTTGTACTGGTATCTCCGGCGCCGGTGGACACAGCGGCGAAGCTGTCGAACATATACATGAAGTTGTCGGAGAAGGAGAAGGAGCGAGCGAAAGATTTGATAGCAGCGGGAAAACAGTGCGAGGGTATGGCGACCGAGCTGCTGGCGCTCGCAGCCGGTGCCGATTCAGCAGGAAGAATTTTGACGTCGATGGATCGTCGAAACGTCGAGTTTCTCGACGTCCTAATCGAGAACGAGCAAAAGGAGGTTATCGCGCACACGGTAGTGCAGCGTTATCTTCAAGAACTGTGGCAGGGTAGTCTAAACTGGAACGCATTTCGAACGATGCTGCTCTTCATCGCGTTCATAATAAATCCACTCGTTTGGATCGTGTTCGCCCTGCCATTGGGCCACAAATACAACAACGTCCCGATCATAAAGTTCATGTCGTACCTGACCTCCCACATTTACCTAATGATATTTCTGTTGCTCGTTGGGATAACGCCGATCTATCCGGCCTTCCGAATAAACCTGAATCCGTACTGGTACGAGTGGTGTCTCTTGGTGATGCTCTCGGGACTGTTGCTCTTCGAGCTGACCAATCCAAGCGACAAGAGCGGCCTCGGCTGGATCAAGCTCGCTGTCCTTCTCTTCGGAATATTCGGAGTTGCCTTTCATCTTATTTGCTACGTCTGGGTTCCCCACAAGTACTGGCCGACCCTGCTCTACCTGAGGAACCAGCTTTTCGCCCTCAGCTTCCTCCTCGCCTGCGTCCAGATCCTCGACTTTCTCTCCTTTCATCATCTCTTCGGACCCTGGGCCATCATCATCGGCAACCTCATGAAGGACCTCGCCAGGTTCCTCGCCGTCCTCGCCATCTTCGTCTTTGGCTTCTCCATGCACTTTGTCGCCCTCAATCAGGCCTTCAAGAACGGGGAGGAGAACCTCGACCGGGGCAACTCCAAAAAGACTGCCTTCTCCGACGGTAAGTGCAAACATCAGCTCTCTATCGTACACCTACCTCTCTTGTGTATTATTATATTGTTATATTAATATCAACCGTATTCTTCTTTTTTTTTATTTCATTCGATTCGCACTGAAAGATATCACGATAGTAAATTTTACCATAAAGTGACAAGTATACTAATTATTTTGAAGCTAAACATATATTTTTATAGCTATGATGAACAAAATATACTTAGGACAGAATTTACATAAAGTAGGATTGGTTCTATGGTAACGAGTACAGTTGTCACTTTTATATAGTAAGATCTACCATACTCTTCTCTCGGTGCAATATGTTTAAACCTCAAGCTGAATAATATTCGAAAAGGACACAAAAGGTTGCGGTCGTTCATTCATTCGTACCGAATAAGCAGAAAAAAAGAAAATACTTCATATTACCCGCTTTGAAATTGAATTGACGCGAATAATTAATGAATTTGTTCGTTTTTTTAAATATACGCTATATATATATTATTTATTGATTCGTTCATCAAAATTCTTATTTAGGTAGTACAACCGTAAAACCGGGTTGAGACAGATTTTCTTAAAAATTTACAAAAACGTGTGTCAAATTTTATAAAGCTTCACCACCTAGAAATCGAGATATTATACATTGAAAATCGTTGCATTTTCGAATCTTCCATAAGAGCCCATGTTAATATTAGCAATTTTTAAAAATTGATATCTAAATAAATACATGGTAAAGCCTTTTTAATTTTGCATAAACTTTAACACAATGCCAACAAAGACTCTGTGCAATTTTTTAATAAATTCTGTTTCAAGAAATTTCAAATGATGATTTTACATCAAGTTAACACGTAAGAACAAACTTTTGAATAGACTGTCTCGGTTGTACTACCTTAAGGTACTAAACCACTGTGAGCACGCAAAATGAGAGTGTATTTTCCATCATTTTTTTCGAGAAAATAATAATATTTTTTTTTATTAATACTCATATTAAATATACAATATAGAAGATAATACACAATTTTTTTTATTCAAATCTGAAACAATAGTTTTCGATTTACGTCGCTTTTAAAATGACGCTATAACGAAATTGCAGGATGATGGTTTTGACAGCAATAAGTTTGTTTTAAAAATACAAAAAATATATATATTTATTAACTATATATATAGCTTTATAGCGTCACGCAGGGAAATTTTATCCCAATTTCACCTAAAATTTTCATCGTTTATGGAAAAAAAATGGAGGGAGGCCCTTTATCAAAAAAATTCCTACGTGGTGCCATAGAGACTTTATTTATGCAAATCGAATGAATAATTTTTTAAATATACTGTCAACCAGGTTAAAGCATGTAGTTTCAAAAAAAACGCGTTCAAAGTCTGCCGTTCATCATATACGGTTCAGTTTCACATAAAATGCTGTACCTTCGTTAATTTTACAAATTTCTTTACAAATTTTCGTGAGAGCATTCTCAACAAATATATCTTTAAAAAAATGAAAAAAAAAATGTCACAATGGTTTAGTGCCTTAAACAACTCTTGCTAGCCATACCAAAATAATATATGAGCATACTTATAAAAACAGAAACCAGTAGAATAGATATACATTCTATATATGGAAAAATATTAAGAAAAGAAAAACCTGTGTATAGAGAAACTGAGAATGATGAGTGGTGGTTTCACTGTGTATGAGAATAATAAGCGTGACATGGTGTACAAACACCATGCGAATTCACAGTCATTGCCACAACATGCATCTCGGTATTCTCCGAACGATTTACATTGATTTTCCACCAACATAAAATATATAGCAGCAAAAGAGCAGGATAAATTAAATAGCGTGTTGTCAAAAAGTACAAACACACAATATGATGAGAAAGAAAAAAAAAAAAGAAAAAAAGAAAAAACATGAGATATACGCGCGTATACACACATCAGACACACTGAATTGAAAAGCGATATAATATGTGAGAATTAAAAATAGCGTAACCGAGCTGAATTGATGCAATGATGATAGATATGTTGGCCAATTATACGGAGTGGATAAAGGCGCCAGCACCGGCGCCTCAACGCCGCTACGGACGATACAAGAAAAAGAATGAGTGTTGTGACGATAGCACCCGAGATTGTAAGTCTTGCCGGGCTGGCAATCATCAAACAAATTAAAACAAGATAAACAACAACAACAACAACAACAACAACACACGTAACAACGCATCAAAGCGTCAAAAGAGTAACCATACATATACGTATACTTATAAATATATGCAAGAAAAATAATGAGAACGCATATACAAACGCAAATGAATATTACGCCATGGGAATGCGCGAATTGTGCTGCTGCCTCGGTGTTGTTGTCCCCGTGTCTGCCATGCATTTAACATTCATATTTTTCGCGTGTTATTTACGCGCGTTTATTGCGAATTTTTTAATTCCATCTTTGTTATATTTTACCCTCCCTCCCCCCCCCCCTTTATATATACTTTTCGACTCATTTCTCCACCTCTCTCCCTCTCTGTTGCCTGCTAAGACTGCTGCCTGATTCAAGGAACGAATATTTTTCAAAAATTGAATAAATATGAGATATATATTTATACGTATATGTGTATACGCCACATGCATAATTGAAGCAAGACTGAGACGAAAAAAAAAAGTATCCCAGAGCAAGAAACGTGTTATACGACGACGACAGTTATCTCTGTTTGTGCATATCTCTGTTTGGGACGCTGCACGTTGCATCTTGGAATGTATTTTTGTCCCTCCTCGAGGAAGCGCAAAGAAAAAAAATAGACAAAAGCGGGAACTCGGCGGAACGATTTTTGAATTTTTTTTTTTTTTTTCAATTTAATTTTGAATTTTTGACAAATCCATATATCGTTGCCGCAGTTTTCCCATTTTTCTTCAAGGTTTTTGAATTTTTTTTGTTTTTCATACAGTGTTTTTTACAATGTGTGTTTTTTCTCCCAATTCGATTGCAAAATCGAGCATACGAGAAGGTTTGGGATCATTCAAAATGCACCGCGTAACACACAATTTTTTGTGATAACAAAATTGATTCTTGACAGTTGGAAGTTGGGTCGACGATATTGAATGAATATCGTCCATGCTCGCGTAACGTGTGTGCAACCTGAGTGTGCATTATTTTCCTTCTATAGTATGCATACATATGGATTTTTTTTTTTGCATTATACAGGTACATTCTGCATACATCGATATGTACATACATGTATTTTGAAATTTTAAATAATTGTACATGTATATTGATTATTAATCTTATGTATTGGCATCTGTCAAAATTCGCGTCGATTCGGTTGCATCTGCATTCTCTCTGCTAATGATTATCCGTCTGATCATTCTTTTCTTTTTTTCCCTCTTTTTCTCTATTTTACATCAACGGTCAAGATGTATACACCGTTTTATAAATTTTTCTTCTTTTTTTTCTAAAGGTCGACGATCGACATACACATTTTTGAATCGATAAGCATTGCGCCAATTACGTTGTGCATGTCTCCATAATATTTAAAAATTGTGTTAAGGATGTTGTGTTCAAAATCGAAAATGATGGAAAATTTTTGAAAATTTTACGTAATATTGAGTAACATTTATAAAATGTGTGAAAATTTCACGACGATCAGGAAGCTTCTCGTTAAGATATCAATTATTAAAAATGGCTGTACTTTGTGCCTTCCCACAAGAGCACGTGTTTGAAGTTGCTCTTTTGTATAATAAATATCTCAGTAACGAGCTTCCTAATTTAAGGATGTATGAGACAGGCAATTCCAGCAAAAAGTAAATTCTTGACGTTAAATTCGTAAAAACCAGACTCTGGCTTTTGCTAAGAAGTTGCCAATATTTTGAGTATTAATTTAATTATCAATTAGCAACTTGATCATATTTTTAAAATTATTTAAACATTTTTTATTGTTTATATAATTAAAATAAAATAAAAATTAGTAAAAGGTTGTCCGTACAAAATGAACACTACTACAAGTATAGATTTAAAAAATTCACAAGAATTTCATATTTAAAAATTTGTGTTCAATGCAAATTTACGAATTTTCCATAAGAAGCAATGCTAAATCTCAACAACTTTGGAGTTTAATAACTCTTAAACCATTCAATAAAACGATTTCAAATTTAGCACAAAATTTTTTCATATATGCTTAAGTACAAAATACTAAAAATTTATCAAATTCTCATATTTTTATCACTCATACATCCTTAAGTGAAATTTTGCACTGATCGTTGTATGGCATTAAAGAAGTTTCAACTAATTTTTCAAAAAAAAATTTCATCATTTTTTTTTGTACAGTCACACAGAGAGAAAGCCCGTCATTGGGTGACTGTTGAATTCAAATATATTTTTCTTGCAGCAACTTTTCTTAATAAATTCTAACTCTTAAACGACTTCGTATGGGCTAAAAACGTCAAAACTTTTGATCTTTTGCTCTACGGACTCAACACCCTTAACTCCGGCAAGAGGTGCACAAAAAAAAACAAAAACCAGTGCAAATTTAGCACGACCATGCAATAGTTCAATTTTTCTATGCATTTGTTTATTGCAAAATGAAGAAAAGAGGATGCTGTTTGTATTGGCTTTGAAAAAAAAAATCGCGGTCACGCGCCCGAGCGGAAGGGCTCGAGATTATAAAAGGACTTGTGGGAGAGCCGAGGGGGATGATTTTTCGAAAATTCAGAAGAGGATGACGAATCCGTGCATGCTTTTCGCGATAATAAACAAATATAAATCCATACGTGTATCTTGGATGAATAAAAAGAAATCGTCTTGGACGTGGTGGGTGAAAATAATGGGCGCTCCCTGTTAAATATATATATCGAAGAAACGTAAAACGGGCCATTTGGCAAATGTTGCTAGCGTGTAATACCATCGAATATCCGATAAATATTGAAAAAAAACACAGGCATATACATACAGGATAAACTACACGGAGGATTTGTTGTGCGCTCGATCGAGTCTGTTGCAAGATGGCATGCAAAGCGCAAGATTGTCAATGATCAAGAGCAAACGAGCCAAAAAAAAAACAAAAAACAAAAAAAAAAACAATTCGCCAGCAGCAAGTCCCGAGCATGGCCGCAATATTATCGTGTCCATAACAAAGCATGAGCATGTTCGTTCGTATACGTTAACACGCGTAGCGAGTCTTGCCTAAAATACGGAATGAAAAAAAAAAAGTTTCCATTCCAGGGCAAACAGTTGCAAAGAAACAAAAATTGTCAAAACATAACAAAAAGTATAAATAAATCAGTCAATAAATAAATAAATAAGAATTAAAAAAAAAACAAACACAAGAAAAAAAAGCCGAGGGAAAAGAGATAGAGAAGAGAAAAAAAATGCGTTAACTCGAATTGCAGTAAAGATGAATCCGGTACTCGCGTTCGAGTATCTGTTCTTCGCTGTCTTTGGCCAGACAACCCACAGCGAGCTCAAAGTCGAGACGATGCAGCCGGAGTGGACCTCGGTCCTCTTCAAGCTGGCATTTGGGGTTTACATGTTGGTCTCGGTAGTGGTGTTAATTAATCTTCTTATTGCCATGATGAGCGACACCTACCAGAGGATTCAGGCACAATCGGATATTGAGTGGAAATACGGACTCAGTAAATTGATCCGAAATATGCACAGGTAAGAAATAAACGTAAAAGATTTCTCTCTTCTTAACTATTACTCTCTGCTCCTCGCCTGACTATATATTATTCACTTACTTCTTCTTATTCTTCTTCTTCTTCCTCCTCCTCCTTTCTGACAATATTATTATCTTTCAAAATCTTTCTCTGTTTTATCTAACCCGTGACTAATTCTCAAATATACATATATATATATATGTCGTTTCTCAAAATCTCTATCGACTTTTACAATTTGCCAATGAGAGCACTTACACGCTCAGCAATCGCAGGTCATACTATTTGCTCAGGATTTTCAGGACTCTTTCTTTCTTCACTTTCACATCTGCATTTTCTCACATCAATAAAAACAAAGTTTGATTTTTATTTTTTATTTCGTGTATATTGTAGTAGAAATAAATATGTACATTCGCAAATACATTTTCGAATTGTCAATTAAAGATGAATTGGAGTGATTTGGAAAAAGGTAACTAGTATATATTAGCTAAATTTTTGAGATGTTGTTTCGAAATATATGAAAAATTATGATTCACTATCTGATTTATCTGATTTCGTATCGTCACAGATTTTGAACATTTTTTCTTATAAATTTTTTCTAAATATAAACAAGAAAAGCTTACGTCACTAAAAAATGTATTTTATACTCGTGATATACAGTTTTTATGATGCACCACAAATTTTAAAACATTTATCTAATTTTTTTTTACTTTTAATTGCTGAAACAATGATAATTATCAAGTTTTTTGGCGTAGTGTGCTTAAACTGTTAATTTATATTACAAGTAACAGAAAAAAAATTATAAATGTGTAGTAACAATATGAAATTACAGTTTAAAATTAATTTTACGACGACTAATGTCTCTCCAATTCCTCCTTAAAGCCTAAATTATTATTTTTTTCTCATTTAATAATAAACTTATTCGCATATATATAGATTTTGTTAAGATGAATAATTATAAAAAGCTTCCTGAATATCCTCAAGCAATATCTAGACATCTATCTCTCTCTGACGTCTCATCAATATGGTAGACTCGTTTTCTTCTCTAAATTTTCTTCTCAATAACACGAAACGCTTGGGCCTGTCTTCTTCAAAACCTTTTGAATCTTTTACTTTGTCCTTATCTACTTTAACGATTTTAAATGAAAACAAGAAAGAAAAAAAGAAGCGAACCAGTGAAAGAGCCCTTTTTCACACGATCGCGATACCTTTCGAGATGTGTGAAAAAAAGGGTCGATCGGAGAAAAAGAGAGAGAGAGAGAGAGAGAGAAAAGTGGAGTGAAAAACGGAATAATAGTGCATGAAGAGTCGAAGAAAATGCTGAATATTGGAGAATAGATTGATTTTTACAATCATATATATAAGAGAAGGAGAGAGAGAGAGAGAGAGAGTGGAGGAAAAAGTAACGAGTTGATGGAGAATCAATAGTGAGGAGGGAATAAAAAGAGGGAGAAAAAAATCAAGAGAGAGGGAGGAGAGAAGAAAGAAAGATGATCGAAATGTTGCAGAACGACGACAGCTCCTTCCCCGTTGAATCTAATGACAACGTGGATCGTCTATTTTATAAAACTGTGCAAGCAGCGAGCGGCGAAGAGAAAGAGGCCCTCGCTGGTGCACATGATGGGTCTGCAGAGGGCGGGAATGGGACGGCTTTCGCCGCGCTCGAAAATGGGGGCAAAGTGGCTGGCGCGTGTCAAAAAGGGACAGGTACGTCCCAAGGAGAGCGTCGCCCTGTCGGTGGTCCACCTTAGTCCCCTCGGCAGTCAGCTGTCCTTCAATAGCGCCCTCAGAATCGAGAGCGTCGTCGATTGGGACTCGATCAGAAAGAAGTATCTTCTTCTGACCGGAAGCGAGCCAGACAAGGAGCCCGACAAGGATCCCGACAAGGACGACAGTAACGACAACGAGGACGAGATTGTCCCACCTACGACCGCTTCGAACGCATCGACACTTCCGGCCAACGCCTCTACGCCTCCCGTTTGAATATAAATACCATCAATATCATCAACGCATTTCAAATCAAACATATTTTTAAACAAAATAATATATTCGTCATCTATGCGCTCGCTTTGTTCTCACTATCTCCAGGGCTTTGTCGAATTTCGGGTCTTCTTCATCTTCTTCTTCTTCTTCTTCTTCTACAACGCGCTACATAAATATATGAAATATATGTATACTTTTTTTAATACGCCCCATGCAGTTGAGGCAATGTCTCCGTCGAGTTACTTGTGTTATGAGCAATTCCATCTCCATTCAACAACGATTTTACGATGACTCTTTGGATTTTTTTAATTTTTTAATATGTTATTTTAGATGCAAAATGAAGATTTCGTGACAGTTTTTAGACCTCTATCTTGACGCGTACCGAAGTTTCGTTAAATTTTTTAAATATTCATAGCTTCTACAATAATTAAAATATATCATATCTTGATGAAAGGGGTTATTTTTTTTTGTTAATGTACTTTTCGAAAAAAAATGTGTTGTGTCCATTTGGCTTATTTATTTGAATGGCTTGATTATTTGAATCTCATATTTAGTATAGGCTCAAAAATTTTATTTTCTTACGTAGAATGTTATAAATTTTTACTCGAAGAGATCGTATTAAAAGAAAATTCAATTTTTGAACTCAAATCGGCCAAAAAGACACTAACAAAATTTTTTTCCAAAAAAACACATTAAAAAACAAAAAATACCTTTTATTAAGTTACGATATCTTAAAATCGTTTGAGACAGAATTTCTTAAAAATTTGCACAAATCGTCTTTGAAGTCATGCCGAAATGTATGCCAAATTTTATGAAGCTTCACCATCTAATAATCGAGATATTAATTATTGAAAGTCGTCACATTTTTCAATCTCTCATAAGACCCCATGTTAAAAGTGGTAACTTTTAAAAATAAGTACCTCGATAACCACATGATGAAGCCTCTTTAAATTTTACACACATTTTAATATAACATCAAAGAAAATCAGTATAAATTTTGAAAAAATTCTGTCTCAAAAAAATTCAAGTGATGACTCAACATTTAGTTAACACGTACAGCTGTTGAATAGACTATCAAGCGACTCCTACCTTAACTATTGTAGAAGTTATTATGAATATTTTAAGATAGAGGGCTCAAAATTGGCATAAATACTTCATTTTTAATCAACAATAAAATATAAAAAAAAATTTTAATCAAAGGGGGGTCTGTGTCAAATCTTCGTTGAATTGAAATGAAATTGCTTATATACATTCGGAGAACTTCCTTATTCATTAATCGCAATAACCACAACAGACAAACCGAAAAACATGATTTTCCTACAAAAAGTAGCAACGAGAGGTAGCGCCAGCAGAGAAATTCGCTACTTTTTCATACCGCTGTAGAATATTACCGTGATATTCGCCAATAATATGTAAGTAACGATTCGACGTCGGTAAGATACAATATAAAACCATCATTTGTGGATGAACAAAAGAGAATGAATCGTGCCCGAAAATTTTATTGGCTGAATACTCTGGCACGTTACATACGTATCTATATTTTTATAAATAATCGTCTAAGGGACGACTGCAAAAAAGCCTCGCTCGTTTTTCCAAGAGCATGCAATGCGATGTCCTTTTTCTTATTTTTTTTTGGCTCAGTGTTTGTTTCTTTTTTCTCTATTCTGCCGCATTTTTATTTCAATCTAGTGCATTCATTGCAAATGCATCTTTAACGCAATAGAGACAGAGCGGTACACGAAAAAAATATAATTGGAGAAAGAAAAAGAAAACCAAAAAAAATTAATGACGAAGAGTTGAACTTTTCGTTAAGACTGGAGGTTTTCTCGCCGCGTGTGACATCCGGCGCGCATGAGTGCCTGAATCGCCTGAACAAAAAATAAAAAGAAAAAAAACAACGCAGCAAAAGCCGTGAATAAAAAAAAAGAGAGAGAGAAAGAGAGACAAATTGACGTACTTGCATCGAAAAAATTGTTTGAATGTGCAACGAGAGCTTCGTAGAGATTAGAGACTTGGACGTGGCGCGAAAGTGCGTGAATAGGCGAATCTTCGTATTTTATATAATTAAGATATATACTGCTGATGATATATAGAGGAGAATGAAGGAGATGCGAGAGTCTAGTATAGCGATATGCGGCATGCAACTACGACAGTGGAGGAAAAATATGAAAGAGGGGGCGTGCACGAACGAGCCCCGAGTAGAATGTGTTTGTCTGTCTGTTTCATTTTTTTTTTTTTTTCGTTTTCATCGAAAAATGGTATTCCAACGTATTTACAGTCAACATGAGTCCGATATATGCCGTCGAGGTTTTTTTCTTCGCCATCTTTGGGCAGACGCCCAGGCAGACTTCCACCCAGACCCAATGGACCGAAGCTCTCTCCAGAATAACAATCGGCGTTTATTTGTTGGTATCTGTTGTCGTCCTCATTAATCTCCTAATCGCTATGATGAGCGACACCTATCAGAGGATTCAAGCCCAATCTGACACCGAGTGGAAGTATGGATTGAGCAAACTCATTAGAAACATGCACAGGTAAGATAATCCCTATGTACATGTATACGGGGCATTCCACGCCAAATCGGACAGTTTGACAAATTTTTATTTTTTGTTTCCTTCAATTTTTTTTTACCATTTTCAGTGCATATTGTAACGTTTTTTTAATATGAGGCCAATATGACTTTTCTGGTCGAACTCTAGTTATAATGATTTCAATGCGAATTCTTATAATTTTTATTAATAGATTAAATGTTGATCGAATCCCGTATGGGAAACACCTGAAATCGACTCTAATTCGTGAAAGTTTTAATTTAATTTTATTTTATTGACCAGCAAAACGTTAAACGTGGATTCGCGCTCTCCTGAGTGGAATCTTTAAATAATAAAAAGAAAATAAGGAAGG
>JAPYYW010003255.1:0-17960 GCA_030522545.1 Cremastinae sp. A BG-2022a
TTTATGAAAAAAATCCCTGGCAATACCCAGTTTATCACATATCGTTGGAAAGCTTAAAATTTTATCTTGCAGTACTCCAATTTTGAACAAAATCTCCTGATTTTGACAAAATGTTTCATGTCATATTCGACGAAAATATAATGAACTCCCTCGAAAGTATTGTTAAAATACAAACTTTGATTAGCTCGTTTGCAATAATTTGCCTGGTAACTGACCCTAAAATTTTCAAGTTTCGTTTGTTAAATTACAAATAATACCCTCTCAAAATTTTATCTAAATCTCTTGTTTTTTAATTCATTGGTGAGCCACCTTAATCGACATTCAAATTTTTTGCAATATTTTATCATTGTTTATCGAAATATATCAACATCTCTTCATATCATTATTTACACAAAATAATAATAGCGAGAAAAATGTATTTTGTTTTACGTAATTTATTTTCAATTGTTATTAAAAAATGTGTATTTGACATTTCTCGGTGATGAAAAAATGCGAGAATTATTTTTCCTGCGAAGAAACATTTGTAACGATTTTTGGAAATGACGTTCGAGAGATTTCTAGAGCGGATTGCATGATCGAGAGCGATCCCCGTGGCGTTTTCAGAACGCGTTATAATTATCCGGAGTCTCGTCTCGTTCCTCGGGCAATTATAAAGTGAGTCTCGATCAGCGGTCATCCGGTGTGGCATGTTTACGACGCTGACCATGACACGAATAAAATCTCTTTTTTTCCCCCCGCGAGCTCGCCCCGGCCGCGAGAGCCCTCGGGGAATCTCGATCTCACGAAGGAGGTGCACGATCAGGAACAAGAAATGAGATTGAAAAAAGAAATGAGACGATAAGTAGGGTCTTGCATAAAGAAAACGTTACTGGCTCCGGGACTGGGTCAAAAACGACCGCGCCATTTCTCTCGATCCTTCTCCCATTTTTTCCCTTCTTCTTCACTAATTTTGGACTGACCTGACTTTTAAAATAGACTTTCAAAACAGGCTATAAATTTACTAGTTTCCCCTTTTAATCTTCTCTAAAAACCGAATCTAAACTATTTTCGATATTTTGAAAAATTCCTGAAAATATAGCCCATACGCATGAATCAGTAATATTTTTAAAAAAATTTACAAATCTTTCAAATTTCGTTTCTCATTTAAAAATTTTATATTTTATATTAAAAAAGATATGAAGCCTCTAATCGATTCATCCGAATAGAACGCATTATGCAAAGCGTAACTTTTGGCTAATCTCTACTCATTAAAAAAAAATTCAACGTGCGCTGCTTTGGAAATAATGACCTTGATGTTTGAATCATTCATTTCGTCTTGCAAAAATTTTCAAGAATTACCCATTATAAAGTTGATTTCATCGAGAACACGAAAAGATATCGCCACTTGAAATTTTGGGATTTTCCTATTTTTTATTCTCGAAAAATCACGCTAAATTTTCTCAGCTCATGTGAAATAAACCTGCAACACAATTTTCTATTATTTATACCAAATATATCTGAATATTTCGGAAATCGTAAACATTAAAAAAAAAGAGAGATAAAATTTGTCGAACGTAACGAGGAAAAAAAATGTTTCAAATTTTCGTTAATCCCTCGGTCATTAGTGTTTCCATGGTGATCGGTCGAGGTCGAGTGAAAAGCCGATTAAGGCCTTAATTGTTCGATTTTATGACGAAATTTGGAATCAGTATGCCAGTGAAAAGTGTCGGGGTAAGACGTGTCGGGTCTCGCCAGTTAGTTCGTTACCGAAAAACATTTCGTAGAAATTCAACAAGTTATTCAATCGAGTGTCAGTTCCAGTGTAATTTTCAATCATACGAAAAGTAAATAGTTTAGTGTTTCTAATTTATAATATCGTTTCAAAATACTTTTAAAAAAATGTCAGTGCGGATGTATCCTATATTAAAAAAGAGATGAAACCTTTAATAAATTAATCGAAATAGAACGCATTATGCAAAGTTGTATGAAGTATGCGCCTAGAAGAACAAAAAAAAATCAATTCAAACATGTCAAGAAAAAGCAGCCGTGCAGCTCGTATTTTAAAAAATATATAAAAAATATAAAAAAATGATGGAAAATTCATATTAAATATTGGTTAAGAAATAAAAAATGTGTATAATATTGAAAAAATATGGTTAAATTTCCAATTGGCAGTCAAGCAAAGAATTGTATATGACCTATGCATTCTGAAATATAAATTTCAATGAGAAATAAAAGAAAAATTAAAATCATGCTTGGAACATAAAAGAATCGTATCTCTTAAAATTATTGCCTATGAAAATTGTAGATTACAAAATAAAAGATGTAATAAAGGGATTTCGAAATGTTTGACCCTCCGTTCGACTTGGTCAAACCTTCCGGGACACTTGGCAACTTTATATCGCCTTTTTTATGTATGTACACGCTTATGTGCGAGAATATAGATATAAAAGTGAATAGAGAGTATCTAGGGTGCAGCTCGGAGTGGTTCTCCTTGGCTGCTGTTCGATGTGCCGCATTCCGGTTCCTATATACATCTCCGCCATATTGGGTCAAGCAACGACGACTCCAAAAATTACAAATTTTAAATCCCCGTAAAATTTTCCATCCATTTTTAAAGTCGATCATTTTTTGAGAATGTTTTCGATGATTTTTTTCACACCGATATAAAAAAAAATTGATATACATTAAATTTAAAAAGAAAACATTAATAAATGTAATTACTTATTTATATTATTATTATTATTGATTTTTTTTTGAAAATAGGTTTGTGTTGAATAATTATTTAGCTCGTGAACGATAAATTTGTATAAGGGATAGGAAAATTTCGAACGATATCGCGTTGAAATCGTGAGTGTGGAACGACGAGAGCGTCGAGTGGAAAAAGACGATGTTGAACGGACTCGGTCATTGTGTCGAGCGCCTTGCAATTCTTGCCAAGCTCAGCGTACCGACGAAAGTGAGCAGTAGCCGCCATCGTTCTCGCTCCTTCTTTTCTCCACTATTCCTTGGGAATACAGCCTCGTGGCATATGTAGAACGGAACCGATCTTTCTCTCCGCAGATCCTATATTTTTTTTTTCATCCTCAGCAGCATCGTTCCGGTGGATCTTTGAAAAAGCATGAAATCGAACGATTTTTCAATTCAGGAATTATCTCCGAGGTAATGCAAATGCAAAATTCTATGTAGACAGATTTTCTTGAAAATGTGTACAGATCTTTTTTAACGTTGTATGAAAACGTGTATAAAATTGTACGAAGATTATTTACCATAGAAATTGAGTTGTGAATTATTGAAAATTATTTTAATCTCCCATAAAAAAGATCATTTTTTAACATGGAGAAACCCATTAAAATTTTATATTCGAAAAATGATAAAATTTTCTATAAATAAGTACTTGAAGGCCAAATAGAAACGTGATTAATTTTTCTTACTGAAAGATATAAAAACAATCAAGTATAAAGTTTCGTCAATTGAACGTCAGTGTATATATTTTTTTATGTCGTGACTCATATTGTTTACAAGGTGAATAATACACAATTGTTCAATGTTTGATGAATAACTGAGAATAATTCGATAAATTCCATTTTCTTTTGCATCGCGCGTTTATTTTCCTCGCCTACACGAAAAATCTCAGGTCAGGTGCGCAAGAATTTGCAAATATCTCAACAATCGTGAAAATCCTCTGCTCACCGTCTCATTGCCTTGTAAATGAATGATTTAATGGAAATAACGTGGGCGTGGGATGTAGCGACGCGTTTAAAAAGCGAAAAAAAGGGAAAGTTGCATCTTCCTCCGGCGATGAAAAAAAAAAAATCATTTAACGCGCAATTCTCGTTTCATGAAGAAATTCAATTTATCGTGGATTTTGCAAATCTAAAGTATCAAGAAAACGAATATAGCTTTTTTTCCTACTCAGGTGGAACTTTCTTCCACATTTCTCGATAATTTCTCGTCGCTGTTCCGGCAAAGAGAGTCTGATACGTTCGTGATAATCCTGCCAAGAGCTCAAAACAAAAGTAAAGAGAGAGAGAGAGAAGAACGGCGCGGACGAGGTGCGAGCGGAATCGTCGAGATTCTCGTGGTGGACGGTCCTCGAAAACTGGGCGACAATTAAGAGTCAGGACGCGCGCAAAAAGGCGAAACCCGTGCCCGACGTGGAATCTTTCTCTCTCTCTCTCTCCGTATGAAGAAATAAAATTCGCGACGTAAGCCCGCTCGGATCGAGCGAGATAGAGGCACGCCGGGGGAGAGAAAAGAATAAGGATCGATTCACGAGCTCGCGGGACGACGAGCGAGAAAGATGAAAAAAGACTGCGACTCCTCGAGGCGAATTTGAAATCGCGAAACTCGCCTTTGTATTTTTCTTGACGATTTCTCATGCCGTCGGCGTCGTCGACGGTCATTCCGATATTCGCCACTTTCTATCGTAATTCAATTGGCGAAAAAAAGGAGCAAATTCGACACTCGGAAAAAATTTTCGTATCTTTCACCGGGATGAAACTCGAATCCTAAAAAATCTTCATTCACGATACCGATCGTTTGAAAATTTTCTCAAGCTCCGGTGTAAAAACGCGTCACATATACTCTCGTGACGCAATATTCGACAAAATATATCTGTGTGCACCTCGAAAAAACTTTCTCCGTTTGTATATTTTTAACATATTGATTCACTTTCGAGAACGAAAAATTGTCGTGTATCCTAACGCCGAGGAAAAAGTTAGAGAAAAAATCTCCCATTTTTTTACTTCTCCCAAATCCGGATACACACGTCCAGTTTTGAATTCGACGCTTTCACGCGGAACTTTCGCTTTTTTTTCGGCTCGAAAGACGCATTTTTTCCGACCGGGACGCCTCGTACGAAAAATAAGTCCGAAAGATCGGCAACTTTTCGTTTTTTTTTCTTTTTTTAACATAAAAATGGAAGAAAAAACGTCGCGAGGATGACAAATAAACGCGTTGGCGCACGGTTCGGTGAACCCAGATCGAGGCAGGAGGTCCGCGTCGGTGTCCTTTGATCGTGGCGAAGGAACACGGAGTCTCCTGTCAAAAGATCGAACGAAAAGAGTATCGAGGCGAGAGACAAAAGGAGCGAAGATTATTTTTCCACGCGGATAGCAGAGGGGATTTTACGAATTCCCTTCGGTTCGTGTGAACGAACGATCGTGCACCGCGGCCCTCGAAGACAATCGGGCGCATCGGTGACGCATGTGCCGACGTGATCAGATGGAAAGAGACAAAGCCGAGACGAGACTCTTGAAAAGCTTCCATGTGTAACGTAAAACTTACACGTCCGCTACATCTTTTCTCTCTTTTTATCCCTCCCCCTTTTTTTATTGCGCCTTCTCGCGCGGTTACGTTTTTGTTTTTTTTTCTTCACCTTTTCCCCTTTCGACGCAGCTACCGTTTCTCTCCTTGTTCCTCCCTCGGCGCGTTCTCGCAGCTCCGAGAAGAAAAACGAGCCGAGAAGCCAATCGAACTTCTCGACACGAACTTCGCGCTCGTTAGAAGTCTCGCCCAGTCATACATCCATTGAATAACTGCCGGGCGTCCCGGTGTCATCAACCTCGCTCCTTTTGCCACCTGAATTACATGTCGACGCGTATTTTATATCGGCTCGGTCAGCCTCGCTCGAAACCGCATCATTTATGACACACGACGTAACGACGGTGACGTAACGTCCGTTTTGCTTCAGAATTATATTCAATTTTACTCGCAATCGACGCCTTTTTTTCCGACGAGAGAGCAAAAAACATCGATTCGAGCTGACTGTTCCAAACAATAAAAATATCGTCCGCAACGCGTTTTGCCGAGATTTTCCTCTTTTTTTTTCTTCATCGCGGAAATAAAATTCGGGAGATTTTATTTTCTGCTTCCTCGCGCAATTACGAAAATTGGATAATAGACCGTGGATACTTGGATTTAAATATTTGCGATTCGATGAAACGGGGATGTGGGGATTTACGGCTGCGAAGCGCTGTTAAATTTATTACAGTTTAAAACTCTTTGCTTTTTCCTCGATAAATAGCCTTGGACGAGTTGGCAGGGGCTCGGGGCATACCTGTCGCTCATCACTTTCACTCGCGATGTGCCGCCAGCCGATTTTACGCTACAAAGAAATATCGTTGCAATATAATAATCTACACTTCCTTTTCGTCTATGCAATTTTTTAAATCACTTTATTACAAAGCACCTTTTTTTTCCCTCTCTATTACATTTTCTATCGTTCTCTCTGTAATCTTCGAACATCTTGGAACAGAGTCGAGAGACGTCGCGGTTTCAACCGATCGAGTCAAATAAGCATTAACGAAATTGTAACGAAACCAATTTTATTCGATGATTATAAATATTAAAGAATTCTCGGGGATAAGATTGAAATAATTGTCACGACGAATGGCTGATTTGTTTTTTAGTGACTTTTTTGCGGAATTCACTGCATGCTGAACGGGATTCGAAGATGCAGCATTGTCGGAGATGCAGCGAGAGGCATCTTCTATTTATTCTTTAACATAGAGTTGCGCAACGCGTTTCGAGCGTCGAGCCTCGGCCGGGCGACGAGCACGGAGCCTCTGGCACATAGCGAAGCTGCCAGACGCGTTACGTTGCCCAGAGTGACGGTTTGTCCCGGCTATGATATCATAACAGCCGGTTAGCACCTCGTGGCAATAACCGCAACGCTCAACTGCGCGAAAAAACAATTAAAAAATCTCGAATAAAAATGCATTCTCGATTCGAACTAAGGTAAATGTTTCGATTGTTGGAAATGGCCCAAAAGTTCAACGATACTTTCTCTGTTACTTTAAACGTTTGAATTATTTTTTGAAACAATAAATTTACGTTTTTTTTTGACAAGTACACGGGGAGAAGTAAATATTACAAATTACTGTGCAGTAACGGTAACCAGATGACAACCCTGAAAATTTGCTCATTATTACCGAGTACAACAGAGATTTTCACGAAAATAAAAAAAAAAAATTCTTCAGATAGAAAATTTTACCAGATTTTCTAGTAAATTTTGATGTGTGATAAAATATACAAAACTTAAATTTCATCACTAAAATATATATCAATAGTAACTTTGAACACTACTTTTTGGTGAATTTTTCAAATCATAGCTATGAATATTTTTCATCGTATTTTTTATTGTATGGCATTTTTCAATAGGACGCGAATGAAACGTGTAAATAAAATAAAACGTGTGAGGTCGGTGTATATAGGTGGGAAATAAAAACGATATAGAGGAAATCCTTCGAAGCTCTCCGAGGCAATCGGGAATTTGCGACGCCAGGTCATCCACATACCGGGGGAATTTCTCGTACGACGACTCGATAGGCTGACAATAGTTCTGTAATCTGTACAGTTACCTTCATGAATAATCAGCGAGTGTTATGCAGACCGTTATATCTCGGATTTTGTGTATCGTGAAACTCGGTCGGACTGAGACGTCAAACTCGTATTTCCATTAGTCTTGAGTACGCCCTTCTCGTTTACGGAGCGACTATCGACGATAATCCGCGAGGCAGCTAATCGTATTCCGCGTACGTGCTCGCTCCATTATGACCATTCTCTTATGTACCGCAATAAAAACCATTTAAATCCCGATCGTCTCTCCCCCGCCCCGGAATCAATGAAATTCCGAGGTGGTCGAGAATATTGTGATTCAGGGCTGAGCCAAGGGCGTGTCGACGATAAGCGCGTTTATTCATTTTTTGTTCTTTTCGCTATCTTATTTTTTATTCGTTTAAAAAATGATTGAATATTTTAGAAAAAAATGATTACTCGTTATTAAGGGTATTATTGTATCGCAATAGAACCGTTTCTAAATAGAATTGTTTAGAAAAATTATGCAAAAAAGATCACTGGTATATAGCAAAGAGATTCAAAATTTCAAACTATTTCAAATTTTTTATATCTTTTACTACATATATACATAAAATTTTTATTCATTTTGTATACATTTCTGAAAATTCTTAAATAAAAAATATATAAGAACTATAAAAAGAGCTATAAAAAATACGATGAAAAACATTCGTGTAGCATGTTCTGAAAATCTCACGAAAAAATAAGTGTTCAGAGTCACGACTGAAATATCCCAATAATAAATTATTAAAAATTTTACGTAAAATTTCATAAAAGATTTCGCATGGTTTATTTCCATCCACCCGAAGAATATTGTGAAATAACGAGATATTGGAAAAAATTAATATTTATCGAAAAAGTACTGCTGCCGTTTTTCAAAACGTTTATTTTTTGTGAAATTTATTGGAATTAATCTTGTATAGGAATAAAAAAAATTTACGATTTCTGCGACGGAGAGATTTTTATGGTCGTTGGCACATCGTCGCGGATGATTCCAGATCGGGTGTCAATTAAATCGTATTACATGTCGCCGATGTCTCGTCTCGACGCTCACGCGTGCGGTTTCGTCTGCCCATGACTGTACGTCGCGTAAATATCCTTGAATCGCGACTGGCAAGTAGTCATGATCCGTGTGTAGACGGACTCGGAACGTAAGACGATAATAATCGCACGCAGAGCGATTTCAATTTTTTCTCCAATTTCCCATCAACATTCCCTTTACATCATCCAACGCAAATTCTAAAAAAAATATTTTTTTTTTCATCGACATTTTATTCGCACAATAATCATTATTCGATACACTGAATTTATTTTCGATCGACTTTTCGTTAAATTTTCAAAGTCACTCGTTCTGGTCGCTCTCGAAGTATTTTTTTTTTCTATCGAGTTTTTCTTTATAAAGAAAAAAAAAAGGTTTATTTGCAAGAGTTGTACGAGGAAGCGAGAGGAAAAAATGCGGTTGGTATTGATTCAGCTAAAAATTCCTCATACAGAGAGTGATCGGCGTTGGGTCGCGTTGCAACTCTACCGTTATCCGGAAGACGTTAATTATTCGACGATCGGACTTCCTCTCTCGCGTTCGTGCACCTGCGGGCGCAAACTTTTGCTCACCACGCCCATCAGCTCAGACGAGTCGCAATTATCGAGTCTTTGCCGCATCTCCGATCAATTCCGGAATTAATTAAACATTGAAAATGAAATGTTTGAATTTCACACGATGCACTTTCTTGCTTATTTATTATGCATTTTTAAATACAATTTCTCGATTATATGCAAACACCAAAAATTTGTTAATTTTGAAAATGTAACAAATATTTTGTTAAAATGGCTTTTATATTTTTGAAAAATTTCTTGTTTTTTTCTTCATTGAGGTGTTTAGAATCTTCTCGACTTTTACGCAGCGGCAACACGATAGCTCTCACACGCGAATTAGAGGAGCAGCGAGAGAGACCTTGCGCGAAGTGTCCGATTTGAGCGTCGATTTCCCTCTGGTTGCTCGAGGAACAATTTAAAATTGTTCGAGATTAACCGCCATTTGCGTGCTCTAAAATTTACGTGAGAATATAAGAAAATATGAATCTCAGTTCTTTGGAGTCACGTGAGTGATTTGATTGAAAATATACGCAGATTGCGTTATTTGTATTAAAAATAATAATTAAAAAATAATAATGAATATCGATGGATATAAGTTTATCGTAAAATTGGGATACTTAAACTTTTAAAGAATAGTCTTCATAAAACAAACGTGTATAATGTACAAAAAGCTTTTAAGCTAGATTTAAAAAATGGTGAATTTTGACCAAATTTTGAAAATTTGTTAATTGAGTATTTGTCGACAAAAAATAGAAATTTTATTGATTTTAGTTGGATTTGATTGAATAATCGAACTTTCTGAAAGACCTACGATATTATAAAAAGAGCGTATACCATAATTCAATGATTTTTCGCTCTCGATGGGTCTTGACTTTTTTCAAAGGATGCCACAGTACATTCGAGATTCCTTTCTGTCTCAGCAGCGAGAAAGTTTCTCCTCAATCGTGAAAAGTCATAAACACGTCATATACATAAGAATTACATTGAAAGTTTTTGTAAAGTGTTTACACGGTGTAGTGGAATCGATCGAAAAATTCGAGCTTATATATATGAATTATTTTCCGGGTGTTTAGAATTTTTCTAGTTTCGTTATAATTCGTCTTGGAAGATGCGGTGGCCATTTTTTACACCATTTTTCGACCAGGGTTCCGTCGCTAAAAGCCGACCGAAAAAAAATAAGAAACGAGAGAAAAAAAGAAAGAAAAATACTCGTGGCCGCGCGTATATTTAAATTTTATGCGTTTGCGCCGTGGCCGACGGGAAATTATTCAAGAAAACTGGATCGCAAGAACGGGCAACTCTTTGAGAGTACACCCGCGAGAGAAGCGAGAAAGTTCCGTTGTCGATCCGAACTTCGTTCGATTTACCGCGCGGAAAGCCGCGATAGCGCCTCGGGAATTTACGTACACTTTGGACGTCCTTGATTAACTCTTTTTTTTCCCCCCTCGCCTCTTTAATTTAATCCTCGTTTTCTTCTCCGCGGAAATTTCTTCGCGAAGGCTTTATTGTGATCGCGACGCGGAAGCCATTCGCATAATTAGCGAATATTCTCGGAAATTAATCGGAGTTTAGCGGAATTCATCGAATTAAAAATTTCTTAATGATTCCTTATTTTTTTACGTTTTTCTTTGCAGCGATTTATTTTTTAATTGCTTTTTTTTTCTGCGGCTCCGCACGAAGATTCGTGCGGCGAATTTATTGCTCTCGTTTATCGCGTTGGGAATTTTTGAAGGAAAAAAAAACATCATATATCGTTTCCGAGGCAAATGGGGGAAATTTTTCACAAAAGTTTCGTCGAGGGGGAGCGAGACGAGCGGGCTTATCGTCTAATCGTTCGCGCGTATGCAAGAGAATTCTGGCCAGTCCAGGTATCTCGCGGCGGGCCAACAAAACTCGCCCTCTCGCGCGCTCACAAGATTTTCAGGTCCGCGAAAACTCGTTTCACGAAACCGGCCTCAGCACATATAATGTAACGAAATAAAAGAAAATAATAGCGCGCGGTAAGATCTTATAATACATTTCTCGCATACGCGCCCGCGTCGGTTTCCAGTTTCGTTTTTCTTCTCCTTTTTGCCTTCAACTCTCCCGAGAAGACAAAGTCAAGCGAGGTCCTTTCTGGAAGCATTTCCTCGAAAATTTTGCGAAACCTCGCGTCCAAATTGAGCGAAAGAAATCCTCCCAAATTAAATTCGTACTTAAAAAAGTACAATTTTTTTACCGCATGATAAAATCTGTCTCACACAAAGCAAGTCTTTTTCTTGCCACGCGTATTTTTTTAACGCGTCTGAAATATTTAATTAGATACTTCCGCAGCCTCGAAACGAAGAGACGAATTTTTTTTTCTTTCTTTTCGGAGCTCGTCGCTCCACGTGTCCGCTGAGAAAAGAAAATAGAGCGCCAGAGGCGGCGAAGAGAATCGAGTGGAAAAATAATTTTCGAGTGTCACGGTTACTCCGGGTCACTCGACGGTCGCCGAGAGCGTTCCGGTCGAGGACGAGAGCCCTCTTCGCTAAAAATCGAATAAGCGACCGGCCGATTTCGTTCCCGCGCGAGCACCCTTCCTTTTTTTTCCCCATCCGCCTCCGTCATCGTCCTCTTTTTTTTTCCTTCCTTCGTCTTCTCTCCTCTCCGCGCAAGGCTTCTCGGTCCCCCGAAGAGAAAGATACACACGAATTTCTATAAAGAAAGACGGCCGCGCGCACACTCGGGCGCGCCCGCGTGTGCGGCTCGTGAGAAAGGAAAAGAGTGAAATACGTGCACAAACGTACACCTTCTTCCGAGGATAAGTCCCCGGGTATTTCTAGTGAAAAAGGTGGGGGTGTGCCACGTGACCAATGACTTATATAAAGGTGGCGAACCGGCAGGGGCCCTAACACAAGAGAATTCTCCTCACCAGGGGATATAGTGCCCGGTTCAAAGTTTATTATTATTATTATTATTTTATTATTACTTTATTAATAATAATTTTGTTAATATTATATTTAAAACACCATTGTACATCGAGAGTTTGAGTTCGCCAATATATCGTTCGATATTCGTTCATTAAAAGATCCAAAAACGGAGAAGTTAATCATGAAGACGTACTTCGTAATTGCCGCCATCCTCGTCGCCGGTACGTAGATTTCATGAAACAAAAAATGGGGAATAAGACACAGGGGGGTGATTTTGGGGTGGATCTGAATGAATAATAGACGCGTACGACGATTTTCCTTCGTGTTTTTTTTATTTTTCTCTTTATCATTGGTTTTTTTTTATGGTTCTTATATCTGTCGATTTTGGGGATCTGTCTCGATGATGACAGTGTGACCAAGTGTGACTCGCAAGGTGTGCCTGTGATTCTCATCGATTTTTTTTCTCAATCTCGGCGTTGCTCGAGACCGTGATTCTTGATCGTTTCTCCTCTTCTTTTTTTTCTCTTGGTAAGACGAGTGTTTTCTTTTCGAAATAATCGGAACGAAATGTAGGGCGTTGAATCTAAGAGTTTTCTCCGCGTTCGTTGCTCTCCTCGTTTCTTCATTTCGCCGCTTAACACGATTCGTATAGAATGAGCACGATTTGCACGCTCTACTTGCACGTTCTCACGCCCCGGTAAAACTCGGTCGAGTATAGAATCGCGATTTTTGTACACGCCTAAGCGATATACGCGTTGAAAACGTGACGTTGGCACATGTGCCCGTAACACGCCTCGCGCTCTTTTCCACCAATTACTTTTCGCACGAGCAACGAAATTACGTCACCGGTCGAATTGAACTTTGATAGAGAGAAAAAAAAACAAAGGACCGAGCCACGATTATTATTTAATTATCTCCCAAGCAAAGAAAAATGAGAATGTCACTGGAAGGAAAAGAATCTCTTGAAAAGAGTCGATATAAAAATAAATGTCGAAACGTTCACCCGGGCTTCGAGGTGAGAATACCGGATTTCGGGGTCTCATCTCGGTGGCTTTCGTCACCGGGAACGAGGATGAAAATAAAATATAAAGATCGGCCCATAAATATGCAAAGGGAAAAATAAAAATAAGCCGGGGCCTCCGCATAAATTATGCAGCCCCGTGTGCTCGTCGTGTATATCGCGTTATGGACCGAGAAAAATGAAAGTCAATCGGGCTGGGGGGGGGGGGGGGGGGATTAAATGCTTTCCGAGACCGAAATGGAGAACCGGCCGCGTCGTTTTTTCTCTCTTTTCGCCGTCTCGGTGAAACAGAACGCGCATCGCGTAGTGACGCGGCCGACAGTCACAAAACCTCATTGGCTACCTGGCCGACGAGTGAACGGGATGCTGCGCGCCGGGTAGGGGCATTCGTTTCTCGCGCTACGCCATCCTGGTGGGGCCGCCATCGAGTGAAAGTGTCGGGCGAAAGTCTTTGTACCCCTTACATAAGACCCTCGCTCTCCTATGTACACCTTCGCGTATTTATAAATATTTTATTGAAGGCAGATCATACGGCCTCGCCCAATCTCCAATTTATCGCATACGCCACGTCTTTTCAATCAATTTTATGCATAATTGTCATTATTGCCACTTTCATTCGCTATTTTATCAGAGCTACGATAACACTCGAGTCTCTCGATGTTTCAAGCACAAAAACTTTCTCGATCGTCTGACATTGTTCACCGAGTCCTTTTCGTACACTGAGAATAAATCTTGATTGAATCAACTGAAATTTTGTCGAATCAACCAAATTTTAGTTGATTCAAACCAATATTTGTTGAATCAACAATATTTCAGTTGATTCAACCAACATTTTTTTTCAGTGTACAGAAGCTCTCTATTATTTTTCGCATAAATCTTTTTATAAATACATATTTCGTATTGTTTTTCGTATGTAATATTTTTCGTAACAATGATTCGTACAATTAATGACCCGTAAAGGTTTTTCGTGTAGAACAATTTTTATGTAAAATTTTTTCCAATTTGTATATAGAACCGGTCAACAACTTTGAGAATTTATTATATATGTAACGAAGACACGCGGTTTCACGGGTTTATTAATTATTTATATATGAGGTTAACTTGAACTTACATCCTGGATTATTTTTGGACGAATTTCGTTTCGATGGAAAAATGAAGGAGAACCAGTTCACAAATTCCACGACGATTCGCCGAAATGAAGAGAAGAAAAACACGAGTCTCGTTGCGAAATATTCATTCCTGGTTTAAGGAGCGACGCAATCAACCGTGTCGTAACGATTATTTAGTTACTGGAATTTCGTACCAATGAATTTTATTCAAAAAACCGGGATGATCTTTTCGACGAGAATGAATAAATTAAGACGAATCGTGGAAAATGATTTTCATGACGAGACAAATATTTTTATCGCGAAACTCTCGCTTAATTTTTAATTACCATAAAGAGTATATAGCATACAAAGATGTGGTCAACAAAATAAATTTGCATGAAAGGTCAGAAAGAAGGGATTGAGAAGATAAAAAATTTTATTAGATCAAGATGTTTCGTTAGTATTTAGAAAATACAGATTTTATAAGAATCACATGAAAATATTTATACACGCTCGAAATATTAGTATTAATAACTTGGTAAATTTAAAAAAAATATTTTCCCTTCTTATTTAAAATATTTAGAATAGAAATCAGTTATTAAATTCTTTGTGAAAACTCTGATATTTTATTCTTACATTTTTCTTCTCAAACTAAGGGACTACAAATACAATTTGAGTTTAAATTTTTTAATGAATTTCAGTAAGTGGAATTTCGTAGAGTATTTTTTCATATTATTTCACGATCAATGCTCATTATCATTTCTCCTCTTTCATTCAAACATTTTTTAAAGCTTGACTATATACCAAAATAATTACTCTGAGAGAAAAGCGTGGCAGAGATCTTAATTATACAAAAGTAATAATTACAATGATTATTAAAATAATAAATATAGTTTTCACTTTACGGTAAAAAACACCGATTTCTTTCCGAGCGTTTTAAGATAAACTTTCTTGAATAAAATGAAGAAAAAAAATGATGATTTTTTGGCAGGATCGAGAGCGCAGGAAACTTTCAAATGTCCGGACGACTTCGGTTTCTATCCTCACCATCTGTCGTGCGATAAATATTGGAAATGCGACAACAACGCCGCGGAGTTGAAGACGTGCGGCAATGGTCTCGCGTTCGACGCGACAGACTCGAAATATCTGACGGAGAACTGCGATTATTTGCACAACGTCGATTGCGGTGACAGGACGCAATTGGAGGAGCCAATCTCGACGCCGCATTGCGCCCGCCTGTACGGAATTTTCCCGGACGAGAAGAAATGCGACGTCTTCTGGAACTGCTGGAACGGCGAAGCGTCTCGCTACCAGTGCAGTCCCGGGCTCGCTTACGACCGAGAAGCCCGAGTCTGCATGTGGGCCGACCAAGTCCCGGAGTGCAGAAACGAGGGTAAGAATGAAAAATGTGTTAAAGGGCTTTCGGTACAGCTGGCGAAAATAAATGAAGTTTTACGTGTTAAAAGTATAGGGAATCGAAATTTGTTAAGAACACGATGAAAATTTGCAAGAACGTTCTTTGTCACTAAAGAAATTTATTATATAAATTCAGAAAAAAAAATTGTCTACATTGTTTTCGAGTAATCAAGTGTTAAAGTTACATTTTTATACACGGAAAGTATAAGCCAATTTATTTATAAGTTCGGTCTATCTAATTTTTTTTTCTCAGGTTGGCTAAAAACATCGATACCTTTGAATTTTCCCTCCGCCTACCTCACCTTTCAAAGCCCTGATGTTCTCCCTTAAGGAGGTATTAACGAAAGTACGAAAATGAACTTTGTCTATTGAAATTTTTTTTACGATATAGAGTATTAATCCAGTTTTTCGATGGCTAAATTTCAAGTAGCATTACCCATAAAATAAGCGAAAATTATCCCGACAAAGTATGCTTGACATAAGCCAGAGTCTTGTGAGAAGCATTGAGAAAAATGTTCTTTTATTGAAAAAAAAATATATATTTAGAGTGAACTTTAAAACAATCTACAATATTTCACGTATTCATTAGCGTATAAGGTTCAATTATTAACCATAAAAATATATAATCATCGAACTTTTCATTGAATCATTTAATGATAATATCAGATATGACACTTGTACGTGAGTGAATCAGAGTCAAATCATAACCTATAAATGAAAATACAAAAAAAAATGTTTACATTTCAAAATTAATATATTTGGTAAAAAATGATTTATTCAATCCTAAAAGTTATTTATTAACGCTTCATTTAAAAATAAGCCAAATGTATCTCATTTGACTAGTAAGTATCGTTAATACCTCCTTAAGCGTGAAACGACCAAAAACCGGATTGAAATATTTGTCCCGAAGCTGCATTTCGAGTCTGAATTCCGGGCGGGAGAGGAAGAAAAAAAATCGTCCAACTTTTGAATCCGGGAATAGAAATTTTCGAGTCTCTTCCAGATCGGCGAGTTTCGAGCGAAATTTCGAAAAAAGGGGATAAGGCTCGCGAATAGAGCAGAAAACGTGTACTCGCTTATCTCGATTGGCTCTAATTAAAAGTCCCGGGCTAGCGTATATCCTGCAACGATATATTATCAAGAAATTCTCAGCGTCTCGCGTAACTTCTCCCCTTGCCCGAGTTAACCGGGATTTCCGAACCTGCCGACACGCGCCTACTCCGAGGAATTTCTTTTATACTATTTTCCTTTTTTTCCGGCTGAGATTTGAGCTCCGATTTCCTGCTCCGAAGCGGCAACTCTTGCGACGACAAAAAATGTGTGAGAGAGACGAAAACAAGAGTTTTCGCCTGGCGGTCAAGTCGCATTAATCAATAATCGGAACTCGTGTGTTACGTGTTTCCCGAAGTGCCATAAACACACTCCGCGATGGAAAACCGGTGGGCGAGCATGGAAATTCTGCCTGCCTGTCCGCGGTTTTGTCCGCAATGATCCGCGACAGAGAAGCTTATTTTTTTTGTCTCTTTCTAGACGAGAGATCGCTAAACTCGTTCAGCTTATTCTTACACACTCGCTGCGAATTCAAATCTTATCTCGGTTATCGTTCGCGAATGTGGAATTACGTTAAATTAATTTATTCACAAAGTCTGTCAATAAACGATCAAACAAGCAAAAAGACAAAAATCATTTTATAACAATGGCGATAATGACACGTTGGTCGTAATCGATATTTGCGAATTTCAATCTTTTTTTCGTCGTGTATCGAGCACGCTGCTTCTCATTGACGTTTGCAATTAATTTGCCGGTTCTCTCGGAACGAACAAGGCTCGGCCTCTATTTCGATCCGTCAATTTCCCATTCGTGCAAAAAAAACGTCAAATGGCTCTCTGAAAATGCTTGAGAAAGAAATTAAAAAACCGGCTTCGCTCTTAAGTCGCGTTGACAAACCGTTTAAACCGTTCCCTGATAGTTTTTGCGAACGGGCAGCTCACAAAGTTGGTCTTTAATTTCATTCGGAGAGAATTTCGTATTGCGAGAAAATTATGGTAGATTTTTTTACCACATTTTGACATACTGATTATTGTAGGGTAAAAAAATATTTTTAAACGCTGTTTATTTGAAATAGTTTCCAGAAATTACGTGTATTGAATTAGAACGTATTTTAGATCTAAAATATGTTTAGTTCGATGAACATAGTTGAAATTTTTTAGTAAAATCTACTTTTATGAATGTTCAAGATGTTTATGTTATTGTTTATTATTTACTAGTAGGCTTCGCACCCTCGCGATAATGGAAATAATGGAAATACTTATCCAAAAGTCAGTTTTTTGGCTCATTCTATATGAATTCTTCATTGTCGCCCCAAATAATTAACATTTTCGTTATCTACAGGAAATTTCCGATCGTATAGGCTCTTAAAATCAAAAAAATTTTTTTTTTTAAATTTGGTGAGTCACACTGGGTCTCGTGAATCCATGAAAATTTCAATTAGCAATATCTTTCCTTTTTCCTGACGAAATGAACTTTATAAGGTGTGATTTTTAAAGATTTTTACAAAACTAAGCGAATGGAGTTGGAATCACGTTAATTCATCAATTTTTTAAAAAGTTATGA
>JAPYYW010003256.1:0-15769 GCA_030522545.1 Cremastinae sp. A BG-2022a
CAATTATTTTACCAAAAATAATCAGCCTATACTCGTCTCGAAAAACGTAATATATGCATCAATAGTTAAATAAATATTTAATACAGACATTATAATTTCGGATAAAGTACGACAACTAAAACTTGAAAGACTCTACACTGAGTCTTTTTGGGATGTCTGACAATTTTTTTTTAATCAAACGATAAAATTTATTTAAACGCTTTTTAAAGCATTGATAAAAAATACAATGTGTTAACATTTTTATATCCCATATTTTTATTGCATTAAAAACATTTTTTCAGAGTCTAAAAAATTTAAAAACTAAAATTATTCCCATCAATAACCAGCGTACGCTCGTCTCGAAAAATGTAATATATGCATGAATAGTTAAATAAATATTTAATACTGACATTATAATTTCAGATAAAGTATGGTAACCAAAACTTGGAAGACTCTGCGCTCGGCTCGAGCTGCGGGGCGACTCTGACGACGACGGAAAACGGTGCTTCCCCGTGCAAGCGCCGTCAGAAGATTCCACGGAACGGTTCGTCATCGTCGAACTTTAACCAGAACGAGAGTCAGAAAGTTCGCGGGCATCCGGAGAGTCCGAAGACGGAGGAAGCGCCGGAAGAGAGGTTTTCCGTCGAAACGGGAAGTCTTAATGGAGCGGAGAACAGTCAGGATAATTCGGTCAACGATCGGGTTGAAAATTTATCGAATTGTCCCGTCGTGCTGCGAGAAACGACGTCCCTTGCCGAGGATACGCGATCGAACTTTTGCGAGGAAAACGTCGAGTTCATACCGTTCATCGATAATTGCACGGAAGTCCAGGAAGTGAAAGAGAAGGAGAGCGATCCGGCGATCGGTAACTCGTTGGAGCCCGGAGCTTCGCAGTCGATTTCGAACCTCCGATTTCTCGAAGCGGACGCGAATGCATGCAAATCGGAGAAACAGCCACCGGGAAAACCGATCTGCTGTCTCAAAGTCCCGACAAGATCGCCACGAAGCTCGGAAAGACCAGAAAATTCTGATCCCGAGAAACCGAGACTGTCTCCGAAATTTCGACAGATTTTAGACACGAAGAATCTGGAGAAGGACGAGGAGAACGGTCTTGCCGTGATGACAAGACGATTTTTGCGAGACGTTGAGACAAGCAGGGGCGGACTGCTGAGTCCTCGCCCGACGAAGCAGGCCAGGCACAACCGCGAGAACTCGGACGACTACGCCAGCTCGAGGTCCGACTCGCCCTCCGGCGAGCGCCGCGAGTACTCGAGAAAAGCGAGTCTCTTCCGACGCGAATCCCGCTTCCGGAGTGTCCGAAATCGCACCGTCGAGTCCGGCAAGATGACGGCGAAGGACAAGAAGTTGCTGAAAATGATACTGGTTATATTCTTGTCCTTTCTCGTCTGCTACTTACCGATAACGATCACGAAAACCTTCAAAGACGTAATCGACTGGCGCGGGCTGAACATCGCTAGCTACATTCTCATTTATCTGACGACTTGCATTAATCCGATAATTTACGTGGTAATGAGCTCCGAGTACAGATCAGCGTATAAAAACGTTTTGCTGTGTCGAACTGACTCGACGATCTCCCAGTGCAGGAACACGATCGGTAACGGAGATCGCGAGCGTCGAAAGAGAATAAACGCCCAGAGTATCAAATAATTCGTAATCTCGCGACAAATGAAAAATTCAATGAAAAACTCGAAATAATCGTTTCATCGTTGTCCTCGGTAATATTACAACGGTAACATTTTTTTTTCTCAAGACTGAATTACGTATATCGCGTGAATAAATGATAACCGCGAGACCTAGTATTATATAAATTAGCGATGGAGTTTTTTTAAAGGATATTTTTATTTATTCGTATCCTTAAGTACGAAGAGCGTTGTAAATATTATACGTATATGTGAAAACAATCGTTATCGTTTATACTTTCGTACGGAAAATTTCTTTATATTTAATCTCCATTTATACAGAAGGCGTGGTCTTAAAAAATATTCTTCCGATTATATGACCTATGTGAAACATAAATTTATCTCGCGGATCATCTAAAATATACGAGTAAAGAAAATATCGAGTAATGTATAAAAGCATGAAACTATAAAAAGAAGAAGAAGAAGGAGAGAGAAAAAAATAAAGGGCCATTAAATTTCCTATTCGCAGCCCAATAATTATCACTTTATGGACATAATTATAGCTAAAATGGCAATATTAATAATAACTAACTTAATAGAAATAACCGAAATGTTTTACATCCAAAGGCTCTCGATCGTTTCCTCGCTTTTTTCGAAGGGTTGAATTTTTGAATTTTCACCTCACTCGCGATCCATCGAATCCCGTCGGTCGGGATTCACGTATCTTTTTGTATGCTGATTTAGCGGTTATTTAGGTCGAATTAGGAACTAATTGCGGTCGACGGACGGCGGGACTTGGGCCGCTTGGAGAGTGCTCACGTTCAGAGGCCACTTTTTCTCCTGGCCGCTCTCGGGTCGACTTCCGGTCTGCGGTGTCACCTTCGTTATCACCAACTTGTTCTCGGCCTGTCGTCTCTTGTACTCGAGACCAGCTGCTGCTCCTCCCAGCCCCAGCCCCATCACCATCATCAACCATTTCATTATGCTACGGTTCGAAATTTTTTTATTTTTTATTTAATAATATTATTATATTATTATCAATTAAATATTAAATTTATTATTTAATTAATAATTTAATATTATTATTATTTAATATATTAAATTTTATATTAATTTAATATATAAATTAATATATTTATATTATTATTATTTATTATGTTATATATTAATATAATAATATTTAATTATTATTATATATTATTATATAATATAATATATATTTATTATTATTATATATATTTATAATAATAATAAAATATATATTAAATTTAATTAATATTATTAAATTATTGTTTATTAAAATTAAAATAAACAAAATAAAAATTTTCTTTATTTTTTGTTACAAACTCATTTGTCCAAAAGTACGGTTTTGTAAGGAAGTCTGGCTCGTCGTCGACAGGAAAACGTACAGAATTTTCCTCGACGATCGCCAATTTCAAAAATGTAAATGTAAAACTTTCGAATGTAAAAGTCCTTAAAGTTTCGGGTACTCGCTCGTACGTACGATAAAATGTAAATATGTCGATTCTAGTCTCCCGTCTCTCGACTGTCGCAACAGTTACACGCAATTTTGTGAAAACGTCAATTTTTTTAAATTACTAAAAAATAATTTTCAAGATAAATTTGAAGAGACAAACGTATCTTCTACTTTTGTGGACGACGAGTTAGACTTTTTTTAAAACTATTTTCATATTATGTTACTAAAGAAATGGACAATTTTTTCATGCTCACCTAACAATTTTCATCATCTTGAAAACCATTCGTAGCTGATCGAGAAAATCGTCGCCGAGAGTGACGCCCTCCTGAACCCAGAACAACGGGAGAAGAGCTTGTGGAAACGTTTTCATGGTTTTAACTTTTTCGATCGGGAATATGAACATGTTGAACTGGAGTCGTTTCCTCGCGCTCATCGGAGTGCCCGTCATCGGCTCGAAGTCGATATCGATTTGGTGCTTTTCCTAAAATAAAAAAATGGAAATATGTCGAAAAGTCTTTGAAAAAAAAAACGAAGGAAAAGGATGAAAAATTCACTTCGGAAGGATGGAGCCCGTTGACTTGCTGCAGATAGGATTCATCGACTTTGTAAAAGTGCGGCAACGAGGCGACCACGGGAGCGCTTACGCAGGGAAACAGATCGAACAGTCCCTTCTTCAGGCACGTATCCTCCGTCGGGCAGAAACATTTCAACAGCGGATCGGTGCTCATGTCTCCGAGGTCCCCTGTGTAATGATTCGCTGTGATTCCTGAAACCATAAAATTCAATTAAGGTAAACGTCTCAATAGTTGGCCAGCTAAGGGTTTTCTCTCTTTATCTTTTTTCATTAATATTTAAACAAAAAAATCTATTTCATATTCATATCTAAACTATTATCTGATATTTTATTGATCAAAAATTCTATGTGTTAATTTCAGATAATATTTCTAATAAATAAATACTTGGACGTTTAAATATGTATAGGATGTCCCAATAGTTGGACAGAAAATCGACACTGTCTCTAACGTTGAGCGAGTTTGTTCCAATAAATTGTTTCATAACGTTACGAAAAATAAACTTTATTCTTTTTAAAAAACAATCCATATGATTTTATTGAGAAAAATATAATTCAAATATTAAAAATAATAAAGAAAAGATTGTCCATCTATTGGGACGTTTACCTTATTTTCAAAAATTACATTCTAATTAAAATTAAAACGCTACTGACCAGGAAATCTTGTATAAAAAAAAACCAAGTTCTTCATATCAAGAAAAAAATTAAGATGGTATTTTAAACTAATGTGTGATAGTTCAAAAGTTATGTAAGAAAGTGTGTTAAATAATTGAAAAAATGAAGGGACCTCCAACGGATGTGTGAGTTCCGTCCCAGCGAGCGCTGATGCTTCGACACAGATCCGGCGAGAAGGAGACGATGTCCTCGTCTTGGAAGAGATACGGATGGAAAATCGTCGAATCCGTGCCATTGAATTCGTTGCAAATACTGTCTTCGGGCCAGTTCGCCAGTCGAGGCTCGCCTTTGAATTCCATCACTCTGCCGACTTCCTTGACGTTTTTTACACCCCGCTTAACTCTTATCCTGTTTTCGTCCAGAGTTCCATTTTTCTACGTTTATCCACGATTTTTAAAATCAAATATTAATCGAATCGAACACAACACAAAAATTAAATTAAAACGAATACAACAAAGAATAAAATAATTAAAGACAATTAAAAGTAAACGTAAAAAAATAAATAAAAAGTAAAAATATAAAAGTATGAAATAAATGATAAATCTTTTTAAAAATGAAGTAATTACGTGTCCAAACAAAGAAAATCGAAATTGATTTTCGCTGTCGTGCTGAAGATCGGGGCTCTCTTTGAGCAGGGAGCAAACCGCGGCTCCAGCGAAATCTTTGACGGAGCAATCGATGGGCAGACCTCCGAAAAGTATATCGTGCGCCGTGGCCCTGATGAAAACGTTGTCAGGTTTCTTGAAAATACTGTCGACCGCCTTAGCTGGAAAAAACAAAGCCGGATATGTATAATTTTCAAGCATTTTTTCAAAGCGATCGATCCATCGAGGAGATACGCATTATATGATATACGTGTGTGAGTTGAGTGCATGCAATTATTATTGACGAGGCTCTTTTCATCCCAGTGGAAAAAAATGATTTTTAATTGGTTTCTTTGATGGCTCGTCGAGCGAGCACTTGTTTGCACGCGAACGCGTACGGTCGATAGCGAAACATTGACCAAGTTTTTCACGATCATTCGTATATAAATTAATCGTTGACGAAAAATGAGAAAAATTGGAAATATACTTTAAAAAAACGAAGCTTATTCTTCGTGAAAATCTTACCTGCCAGACCGATCATGGAAGGTTTGTCTCTCATGGCTGACATTATTATTCCAAGCATGAGAATGTGAGGAAATACGAGCTCTTCGTTGCCTGTCAAACCGTTGCTCTTGGCAGGATTGAAGATCCAAGTTACCCTCTGGCTATATTCGACGGTGTCGTCCGCATCGTTATCCACCAGATCGACCTTCTCCTTCCACTCGCTTGTCAATTTTTATTTAATAAAAAAAAAACTTTAATAAGCTTGATAATAATTTAAATTAATTAATATTTAATATAATAAATAAATAAAAGATAACGTAATAATATATATAATAATAAATAATAATATAACTAATTTAAAAGCGTTTTGTCAGGTGTTGTCTCACTCATAAAAATAAGGACCGACTTCCTGGACCGTCGGCTTTTCTCCCTTCTTTATTTCCGCCGGATTAGTTATGTTGAAGAGATAAATCTTGAAGTCGAGCGGAAATGGCAATTTCGACCACATTTCACGCATTTCCGCACCTTTTTTCAATTTCACCGCCTGTTGGGATTTTCTCGTTTTGGTAAAAAGTTAGAAATTGGGTATGAACTTAAAGTTTTGTAGCTCTTTGACTCGTTTAAAATTCTTTTTTAATTTTTTTCGAAATGCGCGTTGACAAGTCTGCCTAAACATCTTGAGTTAATTTTAATTGATTCATATTTTTTTTAATAAATGGTTCTTTCGTGAAAAGGAATTTGAACGAAAAGTGCCTGTCACCGGACGGTGAATGTCCGAGAAAAAAAAAACTTTACGTCATTCCCCAACTATCAATTATGAAGAGTAGAAGGAGAAGAATGAAAAAAGAGAATTTAATAACAGCATTTGCTGGCAGACCAACCACATAGTCGACGATCTGTACTTTTTTTTGTCACTTCAGAATCGAGATTGATAGTTACGCAGAATATGAAAATTTTGGAGATAAATGAATTTTTTTTTTCATTTCTACAAGTTAATCTAAAATACGAAGGATTCACGAAATTATTAATTATCTTCACGCTATTCAAAGACTCGTTATTTACGTAATTCATTGTTTAAGTAATTATTTTTAAACCCTTTTTTCCAGAAAAAATGAACTTACCCCGCCAACTTGGGATTTGAGCAACGGTGGAAAAGCTATCCAACCAAAGGTAACTCCAAGTACGAAAAGAACACCCCCGCCGATTCCAAGTTTTTTCGGAAGCTCCATAGCGGTATTAAAACCTTCGCGAATACTTCTAAAATTTCATCGAATTGAAAAATGAATGAAAAAAAAACAGTATGCAAGTATGCAATATTTCTAAAAAAAATAACTATTTTTGTATTCGTCTGAAGTCGATCTGCACGGAGATAAAAATCTTTGATGCCGATCGGACTACATGTTACCGAATGAATTGAAAAATGAATGAAAAAAAAACAACCAAGTATGCAATATTTCTAAGAAAAAATAACTATTTTTGTATTCGTCTGAAGTCGATCTGCACGGAGATAAAAATCTTTGATGCCGATCGGACTACATGTTACCGAAAAATGGATTCGATTTGAAGAATGAAATTTGAAGATGCGAATGGGAATAAATTCGAACCTGATCCACTCGGTACTGTGGCAGGCTGAGCGAAGGTTTTTCGTCAAAATTCGAAAAAAGCTCGTTCGATCGAGACTCTGGGAGAAGACGCGAACGGCTATTTTGCGACACTTGCCGAATGAAATAAATCGCATCGGCAAGCCGAGACTTTGCGAGAATGGACTGGTGCAAGTCTCAATCAACATACACATATTGTTAATCCCCACCATTTCTCACCTCGCATTCGCACGGTGTTTCGCGTTTGCGCGATAAAAAAGGAAAAAAAGTAACAACGTGAAAGAGAGAGAGAGAAGAGGCAAAAAAGACACAGCTATCTCAACGCGAATATTTGCCTCGATAAGTGTGAAACAATCCAGGCCAAATCGACAGGTCCGTGACCCTCACCCTTTCAAATTCACATCGGTATTCTCCCGCTAGAAACTCTCACAGTAATTCCAACTTTTCTTCACCTCAATGATTCATTGATTTTGGAACCTGATCATTTTTGGAGATAATAACTAATATTAATTATTTTTTTCTTAATTTATTGAGTAAAAAGAATTTTTATTATTTTCCGAAATCAAGATAGTCGTGATTACTGTAAAGTGGACATAAATGGACATAAATGTAAAATTGAAAAAATTAAAATCAAAATAATTTTTTTTTGATACAATTAAATTGATTGATTTCTCGAAATTTTCAATGTCAGCCAGATTCTAAGAAATTGAAAAAAAAAACTTGTCCGTCATCATAGAACTATACTTGAAGAAACGTCGTGTTTTGAAATTTGGATTAAATCTATAATTTTATAGCTTGCTATTCGGAGAGAAGTGTTTCTCATTATTTTTCAGGTCGTCAATTGATTTTTTGTAGCTTGTTGATGTTTCAGCAAATAAAAAAGGATCATCGCGGGTAATATCTTAGTTTATAGTGGAATAGATGATGCATCTTCGTAATTACGACCAATTATCGGCCTACCACTGACATTTATATCGATTACAGCGATTAACTTTATGATAACTGGTGAATTAAATAGCTCGTGCAGAAAATATGCAACCAAGGAGCAATTTAACCGGTCCGATTGAAAAGAGATCAAATTTATGCAACTGTATGATTAGGAAAATTGCTTTTTCCTACTTTGTATGTAATGGGACGATACAGAATACATTCTGAAATATTTTGCATAATTACTTTTATCTTTTTTTTATTAATAAGAATTTTTTATTATTCTTTGATTAAAATTTAGTGAATATACTTGCACATCTATTGATTAAATTGTGTAATTAAAAAAAATTAAAACTCATTTAAATGATTGATAATTTATACAAACATAATTTATACATACATTAATTTAAGATTATCATCTAATGACATGATGTTTCAAATTGCAACTTGAAAAGCTAATTAAAGGGTAAAAAAAATTATAACGTCATTGTCATTGCCAAGCCCGACACCTGCTGTTCGACGAAGGTTGGTACATTTAAATAAAAAATAAGAAAGTGACGCTTATAGCGAGTGTGAAAACTCGGCTACACCTGTGCTTCTAATGTGAAGGCGAAGGTTGAGCGGTTTTAATATGAAATAAGGGTGTTTATAGACGGAAGTTACGATTCATACGTCTTACAACTTGGCGTCGATGAGAACAATTTTATCACTATTTGTTGTAAGATTAAAATAATATAATGATATTTAAATATTTACGCAATTTAAGAAAAATTTTGATCGTTTAATTATTGTTTAATTAAAGTAGATTACGAGACAGTAAAATTTTCTTGAACTTGGAATGAATTTTAATATGATTTTCAAGAAAAATTGATGAAATTTTTAATGAAAATATCTTTGAGATGCGTTAAATTGATAATTTTATTTTTAGTTTGTACGGTAGGTGGAAAAATGATTGAATTTTTAATTCGCAATATGAAATTTGTCCCTACGCCGTTCTCAGCTATGAATCATTTAGGAGAGAATACTCGAGGCAATTGGCTCGTTACTCAGCGCGAGCGTGACGTTTCACACGGCTGAGAGTTGTTCCTTCCGACGATATTCTATCCGAATCGGTCTCTACAAATTTATCGATTATTCCTTCTCGCGCAAAGACGATCGAACTGAAATTGCGCTTTCGACCGCGCAACTTTTGAGCCACGTCTACCGAAAGCTACAACTTTGATGTTCCTTCGCTGCTCAAATGCCCAAGCTGGCCGTGACACCTCAACCTTTCCTCCATAATAGATACGAATCAAGTCGTTCGGTTGTAAGTTCGATTCCTTCGGATTCCAGAATAACCAAGTTACCAATTTTTCTTCGGGAAATCGAGGCACGATGGTCCACCTAAAATTTGGTACAGAAAATCTTTTCTGCCATAATCAAGTTTTATTAGTTTGACTTTTATGAATTTATATGTCTTTAAAAAAACAATTGAACATTTTAATAAGTTAATTTCAATATTATTTTCTTTTCTGTGTACAGGATGTCCCAGGGCAGTACGTTAACTCTACTCTTCACTTCTCTACTCGAGTCCATATTTTAAGTTAAATTTGGCGTTTTTAAACTGCAGAAGAGTTTTTTTTTTGAGTAAATTTATTCCAAAATAATCAATTTTTTTCATTGCAGCTACATTTAAGATGAAATACGAAAAAATAATGTCAAGAGTAGAGAACTGCAGAGTTACAGTTAACCGAACTGCAATAAGTTCTTTTATCACTCTTTGTTAAATCTAAACTCTAGATACCTATTACTGGGACATCCTGCACATAATCTCTATAATTCATGATAAATAAAATCTCTCCAACTGCGTAACATATCTATATTATTTATTCCATTAAAAAAAGATATTTGGTTTCCAACGATTGCAGTGTAGCACACAATTATGTACAGTAAAGTGTTCGTGTTCGAAGCAACGAGAATCCCAAGGAGAGACTTCGACAGAGTATACAGGAAGTCGATTGATCCAAGTCCTGGTGAGATCACGCTGGGTGATCCTGCGGAATGGGATGGAGCTTGCTCCCGAGGATGCTAGTCTCCAGCAGGTACGCGACGATTCGTCTCATTCCTCGTTCACGCGATCGGTCGAGTTACCAGCTCGAGTGGTGGTGATGGAGCAAGGGCTTGTAGTGATGAGTCGTGTGAAGAGCCACCGGGACCGGATAGGGTTTTGGAACGTGGACAGGAACGGCGACGTGGACCGGGTAAGGTCTGTCGACCGGGACCGGTCTGTCGACGAGAACTGGATAAGGCTTGGGAACGGCGTAAGGTCGGTCGACCGGAACTGGAATGTGTTTTTCAACGGGCACAGCGACAGGACGGTCCACGTGGACCGGGTAAGGCTTCGGGACCGGCACCGCGACCGGGACGGGATAAGGTCTGTCGACGTGCACCGGAACAGGGACATGCTTCGTCACCGTTTGGTACACCGGTACTGCCACCGGTTGCGGAACTGGAACCGGAACTGGCTGCGGAACTGGCACCGGCTGCGCCACCGGAACTCCGTGAGCAATCACTGGCGGAACTGGTATCGCTGTTCGAATTAATTTATACTCGATTTTAGGAGTTCCAGACACTTTTTAATGTGTATTAAACAATTATTATTATGTTTTTATACGTTATTATACGTTTTAAGGATCTGTCAGTTCTTTTTGTGCGAAGTTTCAATTTAGATTTAAGTATTTAGTTGCGTTCACCATCGAAACGAAACGAAATTTTTGAGAGCCTGTCAGAATCTAGAAAGGTCCATTTCATTTTCAGCGTGACAGTTCTATACTTTGTAAATGAGGAATTTACGATACGAGGATCTATCAGTTATTCTTTTTGTGCGAACTGTCAATTTAGATCTATTAATTTAGTTGCGAACACCATGGAAACGAAACGAAACTTTTGAGAGCCTATCGGAATCTTGGAAGGTCTATTTTATTCTAAGCGTGACAGTTCTTTACTTTATAAATAAGGATACAGTGCGTGCTCTCAATAGGACCGTTTTCCTAGTTTCTAGCTCGAGCGATTCCCCGACGCTCGAACCCAAAATTCACAAAATTGATCCAAAAATCAGTTTTGAAATCTGGAAATACTACTTATTCGGAGTGCTATCCAAGAATTTCTATTAAAAAATTCAAAAAATTGATCTAAAAATGAATTTTTTGACTTGTTTAACCGTAGGACCCCACACAGGGGTTCCCTAAATCCCTGGAAATTTGTTGGGATCTTGGAATTTTGAAAGTTTTGCTTTTTCAATTGCATTTTTCTCTGTAAACATTAAATATGAGGTCTTTTTTCAGTATTTCATTTCATTTTTCAGGATTTGAACGATAAAATAGAAAAAAATAAACCTCTGTACGAGTCGGCTGCATCGATTTAAAGTGCTGGAGTTAATGTAACCCCAGAGTGCGGTATGTGTATGAATTCTAGAACTCATATCAAAAAATTTTAAAAACTGATCCAAAAATCAATTTTTTTAACTTATTTATAATATGAATTCTTAAATTGTTCCCCGAATAATTAGCTTTTTCGTTATCTACAATATAAATTCCCGATCAAATATAAGCCCTGAAAATCGAAAAAAAAAATTTTCAAATTTTGCAAGTAAAAAAACTGTTTTTTGGATCAATTTTTCAATTGACAGCGCGCACTGTAATCCATAAATGATGAATTTGTTGATAAATAATTAATAAAACATTAATTTGTGTACAAATAGGCTGTACGAAGTAAAAAAAACTGACCAACGGGATGATGAGCTATAAATTGTTCCGAATGATGCTGCTGGTGATGATGATGATGATGATGGTCGTGGGCGACGACGTGTTCTGGCAGTTCAGCGGGTATTTCGTGTATCGGAGCCGGCTCTTGAGCGGGCGGGCCATAAATCTGAGCCGGATGAATATCCTGATGGTGAGCATGTCCGTAAGCGAGATTTACGAGGCCACGTTTTTCATGTTTTCTCAACGATCTCGAGTCATTCCTATCTTTGGTATTTACCCTGATGCCACTGCAGATTCCCACGACCACAGCCGCTATCTGCGGAGAGAAGTAAAAAAAATGAAAAAAAAACCGTCACTTTTCGCGTCGATAATGGGATGAAATGGTGAAAAACGATCTAGTACCAGAATGAACTTCATTATCGTTTACAAGCTGTGCACACGAACGTGGACGATGAAAAACTGAGTTGGCTCGTCATTGTTGACCCCCATATATATTTATAGGCCTCGCATATCGCATTAAGAATCGAGACGTCGTTTATGTATTTCGTGAACCCATTCAAATGTAACTTTCCCTGTTTCTAATCTTGGACCTGGGCCAAACAATTGTCTTCCTCTATTACGATATGCAGAATACATTTATTTCTTCATTCTCCGTCTCGCTCCTCGTCGCGATAGGAAAAACAGGATATGCTACCAGCTTCATTACGCACTTTGATTAATAATCAATCGACTCATTTGTATTTCGTAATCAATTAACTGTAACACTTGGCAATTAATTGAAACTAACAATCACAACATTTGTATACTCTTTTGACAAATCCTAGCCAAGTTAATTGTATATCAAGAGTTGTATTTATCAGAACAAATTAACTCGATTCTCAGTTTTTCTTAAACATTGGTCACGCAGTATAAATAAATAATTGACAGATGTTGGAAAGGGAGAGAGAAGAAGACAACAACACAATTCGGGATCGAGCAACGACTAAAATGAATTTCAACAATGACACAATTTCAAGCATATTACAAGTGGCCCAATTCCAATTATCGAAATTTCTAGCTGGTATCGAAAACAAATTGCGTGCCACGCAAGGTCACGTGCAACGTGTATTCCAGCGAAACTTGTCGTTCGCCATTTGAGGAGGGAAAGTATATCGCGACGACCGTATTAAAATGTTAGAAACCTTTTTCCATTTAATTCGTACCTTGTTATTAAATTTCCACCGAATCACAATCGAATATTCCCTTTTAATTGGAAAGTTCTGGCATTTTGAAGAAAGGTTGATGCAAATTGGCATGATTGGATCGAGAGAATGAAGGGAAAAAAAAGGTGTAGGGTCGATCGCACGATAGTTGTCCCGGAGTGTCGAGTCCCCTCTGGGTAATGAATAATGAATAACGCGTTGAAGCGAACTAAAACAGTCGTCACGCCTTCCCTAGAAGTGGCTCGATGATCGCGCCGTTAGAAAACGAAAGTCAGGGAAAAGTTTGAGAGTGCAAGTAGCTTCGACGCGGAAGCCTCAGCTCTGCTCCCTTTTCTATTTCTCCTTCCATTCTTGTTAAACTTCTATCCCGATCAATGCGTGCGACTTCCATCAAGAAATGAGATACACACGAGTATTTTCCACGTGTTTTTCGACCCAACTGATCCGCACTGCGACTCCAACTCCGGAAAAAAAGAAATTCAGTAAAAATAGTCAAATACGATTCAAAGCATTTTTTGGCAGAATTTATTCTGTATCTTTTTGGAGTGTTAAAAAAATTTTTAATATGTGCAAACTTGAAAAAATGGTCGTTTGAGCTTTTTTTAGAAATGTTACATTAGCAGACGCTGCTCGAGACTCCCATCGTGTTAATGAAACCCGAATGACGTGTCTCGTTGTTCGTTTTATTGTCACAATCGAATAGCAAGGAAGGGTGGACCGCCGTGTTTTTTCTCGACCGGTTACATCGAAAGTTCTCGCGTTTCCCGAGACAGGTAACTCCCGTCGACTGTGTATATTTTCTTTCTAATACACTTGCCAGGAAATGCGTTGGTATAATCGGATCGCCGAGGAAGGCAAAAATCGCTGAATCCGGTCATAGGACACGAATGCGAATGTCGAGCTATCTGGACCGCTCTCGATCCCGTCGGAAATCGATTCAGCTCGGAAAATATATAAAAGCGTTGCAACCCTGGATCGCTCCAAACAGATCGTATCTACGAACGAGAGCGCGATGTTTCGAATTCTGGTAAGTTAGTCAAAAAATTAATAATACATTCAATCAACAGCAAACAGAAAAAAAAATATTTAGTTTGACAAAATAAATATATTTGTCAAAAATTCATATTGTACTTAAACGTTTGTTTGTTGATTCGTTAATCTTTTATTTTTTAAATCGATCAATCTGCAAAATAATTTGTAAAAATGATTTTTAGTGAAGTGCCTGTAGTAAAGAAAAATAAAATAAAAGTAAAAATATAGATTTTCTCATGATTTTCTTTATGTTTTAATTATAATTGCGACTTTCATCTAGTCTGCAGCGACTTAGAAATATGTTTAAATGAAAGAATTATGTTCGCCTATGAAAACTAAGAGGTAAAGATGGAATTTTTCAAAAAATAAAATAAGAAAATTTAAAAAAAACGATGATAAGATGTAGTTGATTAAAAGTCACAGGAGCTTTTGTTAATCGTCTTGTGCGGGGCGGCGTTTGCCGCGGCACCGGAAGGGGAAAATTCGAAGCAGCGGAAACGCGGAGTTCTGACCGACGGCTGGGTCGGAATACCAAGTCCCTATGGCTACGGACACGGTCATCCCTGGGCTGAGAACAACAATCCGTGGAAAGCGCTCAAAATTTCACCGGGTCTCCATCATCATCATAATAATGACGGGTAAAAGCAATATTTTTTTAGACAAAATTTATTCCTCTCTTAGAAATGCATGAGTCCTTCAAAATCAAAATCAACTTCTTATTTTTATTATATTGTTTAATAAATAAAAAATGTTAAAATTTGTATAGAATCGTGCAAAATCAAGTTCTTCTTTTTATTATATTGTTTAATAAATAAAAAATATTAAAATTTATATAGAATCGTGCAAAATCAAGTTATTCTTTTTATTATATTATTTAACAAATAAAAAATTATTAAATTTTTATAATATCGTTCAAAATCAACTTCTTCTTTTTATTGTATTATTTAATAGAAAAAAAATGTTAAAATTTTTATAAAATTTTTATAAAATCGTTCAAAATCAACTTCTCATTATTATTGTATTATTTAACAAATAAACAATGTTAAAATTTGTATAAAATCGTTCAAAATCAACTTCTCATTTTTATTATATTATTTAACAAATAAAAAATGTTGAAATATTTATAAAATCGTTCAAAACCAACTTCTCATTTTGATTATATTACTTACCAAATAAAAAATATTAAAATTTATATAAAATCGTTCAAAATCAACTTCTCATTTTTATCATATTATTTAACAAATAAAAAATGTTAAAATTTTTTATAAAATCGTTCATATTGCCAATTGATAGCTGTATAAGAGGTAAAAGATTTTTTTTGTTTATTCGACAGATGGTCGTACGGCGGAGCAGAAAAATTTCATTTTCATAAGCAAGGTTTTTACGCGCATCCGGATGTAGCGCACGTCAAGACACTTCCTGTCTACATAACGAAGCACGTCGTCGTGGAAAAACCAGTGCCCGTCCCGGAACCGGTTTACGTTGAAAAATCTTACCCCGTTCCGGTGGAAAAGGTTGTCACGGTACCGGTCGAGACAGTTGTACACAAAGCTGTACCAATTCCGGTTCCAGTGCCTCAGGTCCGTTTCTTTCCTCTACTTCCGGTCTCTCATTTTATCACCAGATGCAATAACATTCGCACACAAGTGCATCCCTTCTCATCAAATATTTTATTCCTCAAAAAACAATTTAAGGTAGTTCTAACACTAAAGTCAAATCAAAAATTTGTTTCTTCATTTATCTCTGTACCATATGATTTTTGAGCTTAAGTTTATTAAGAAAAGTTGTTGCAAATCGCTTCAAGAACAACATACTCAAAATTCAAGGTAATCCA
>JAPYYW010003257.1:0-15763 GCA_030522545.1 Cremastinae sp. A BG-2022a
CTTGAGCTCGGAATTCGAGTCAGAGTGGGGGAAGCGCTCGAGCGAAAAAGCGGGGAAGCGTTCTTATTGAATCGTTCTTATTGGGGTAGTGAACTGTATATCATATTTTAAATTTTGTATTCAATGCAAATTCAAAAATGCTCAATAAGAAGCAATGCTAAATCCTATAACAACTTTGGAATTTGATAACTTTTAAATCATTTAGTAAAACTACTTCAAATTTGGTACGAAATGTGTTCATATGCTGAAGACCAAATTACCAAGAATTTATCAAATTCTTATATTTTTAAAAAGATCCCTCATACATCCTTAAATTGATCTCATCACCAGTTGGACACTCCTGATTTCAAAATTTCTTTTTTTTTCCGAGTTACGATACGTTCGTTAGACACTTTCCTCTATTTTCAGCCGCAGACTTTTACGCTCACGAATCTCAATGGAGTCAGACCGAGACAGGATCTCGGACAGAATGGAGTTGAAGACATGATACAAATAAAGTAAGTTCAAAAAAAATCAATACAAAAGTAAAAAGAATTAAAAAAAAATTTGTTATTTGATTTAATTTAATTTTTAGCGACCTGAACGAGGCCTCGTTGCTCTGGAATCTTAAAATTCGTTACGACAAGGAACTCATTTACGTGAGTCCAATTAAATTTTATTTTCTCTTCAATTTAATGCTGTTTATTTTTCGTAATAAATTGATGGAACATCGATTTGCAGACTTACACGGGAAGCATCCTTGTCGCCGTGAATCCGTACAAAATGTTCGACATTTACGGCCTCGACCAAGTGAAGCTCTACGAGGGAAGGATACTGGGCACACTGCCACCGTAAGTATTCGCCGGATGTCGTAAAATCGGTGTAGCCTGCAATCACTATTATCGAACACATTATCGATGATAAATAGAAGCAACTAAAATCTCAATCGAACCACTGCATGACGTTTTACGAGCGTTATAAATTTTTTTTTCTATTTCTATTTATCTTACTCTTGCATTTATCGAGTAGCTGTGAACTCGATCTCGATTCCTTTTTTTTCGTCTAATTATTCTATTTTATTTATTCATTGAAACCTTTTTTCTTGTTTTTTTTGTTTAAATAAAAAATAGACACCTCTTTGCGGTCGGTTCGTCGGCCTACAGCCAAGTATCGGCAGCCAACAATTCAAGTGCCAATCAAGTCGTCGTTATCTCCGGCGAATCGGGCTCCGGAAAAACGGAATCCACGAAGCTCGTTATGCAATATCTCGCCGCCGTTAATCGAGCACCGAGCAATCTCGTCACCGAACAAATATTGGAAGCTGCCCCCTTGCTCGAGAGCTTCGGCAATGCGAAAACCCCGAGGAACGACAACAGCAGCAGATTTGGAAAATATCTCGAAGTCCATTTCAGAGAGTGAGTCAAATTTCGATAACTATTTGTTAAAAAAAATTTCAGTCGATTTCCTAGGGATGAACTATAATTAACCTTTTGTTGGTTAAATGGGCCATTTTTGTCTTGCAATCTTTACTGATTTTACTTGAAGATCTTACAGTTTTCATAGTCGTTGCATTGTTTAATTTTTAAATAAATTAGTTTATCTAAATACCGTACATACACATTCAGAAAAAAGTTGTTTTTAAAAAAAAATCGTATTTTTTTCTATCCAAGGTATTAACGATACTCACTAGTCAAATTGAATATTACGTATTTGGCTAATTTTTACATAAGACGAAAATAAGTGACTTTTAAGATTAAATATTGATGTAATACAGATAGTTAAAAAAGTGATTTTCAATTTTTCATATATGATATTATAATCAAATAATTCTTTGAAAAGTTCAATGACCCTCAATTTTAATATTGAATAATTAAACCTTACACGCTAATGAATAAGTGAGATATTTTAGATTGTTTGAATGCGTTCACTCTAAGTATATATTTTAAAGTAAAGAGATGAAAAATTGGACAAAAATGTTGAAAAATTAGTGAGAAGAAATGAAAATGAAACGATGCAAATAATTGAATAAAACAGCGGAGTGATAGTCGGTGGACGAGTGACGCAGTATCTGCTGGAAAAGAGTCGTATAGTGACCCAGGCGACCGAGGAGAGAAACTATCACGTATTCTACGAACTTCTGGCCGGTCTGGACCAGCAGCTGAGAGACAAGTATGGCCTCTTGACGCCGGACAAGTATTTCTACTTGAACCAGGGTGGCAACTGCGAGATCGATGGAAAAAACGACACGGAGGATTTCAAGGCGTTGCTGTCCGCGATGCAAGTTCTCGGTTTTACGTCCGAGGAGCAGGACACGATTTTCAAGATTCTCAGCAGTGTTCTGCACCTCGGGAACGTTTATTTCCATCGCAAGCAAATGAGACACGGCCAGGAAGGCGTCGAGGTTGGCTCGGACGCTGAAATTCGCTGGGCAGCGCATCTGCTGCAAATCAATGCTGATGGAATTATTCGAGCACTCACTACGAAAACTACTGTGAGGAAACAACCAATAAATCAATGAATTAATTAATATTTAGATTATTTAATTGATTGAACTAATTTTTATTTAATTTGGACAATCAATTTCAACTTTTCATCATGGCATTCGAATTTAATGAGATGTTTTTTTTTCTTTCTTTTTTTTTTAATCAGGAGGCGAGAAACGAGAGAGTTCTGACAGCTCTGAACATCGATCAAGCGCTCGACGCGCGAGACGCGTTCGCGAAAGCGCTCTACAGCTCGCTGTTCTCCTGGCTCGTAGCTCGCGTAAATCATATTGTTTACAAGGGAACGAAGCAAACCGCAGCGATTTCCATACTCGATATATTCGGCTTCGAGAATTTCGCTGAAAACAGTTTCGAGCAGCTCTGCATCAATTACGCCAACGAGAATTTGCACTTTTATTTCAACAAGCACATATTCAAGCTCGAGCAGCAAGAATACGCGAAAGAGAAAATTGACTGGACCACCATCAATTATACCGTGAGTCGAAGAATTTTCGTTGGCTTGAAAAATGACGAAAAATTACTTATTAAAATAATGTTTTTTATTTTATTTTTCTATTTTTTATTTCTTAATGCAAACAGGACAATCTTCCGGTAATTCATTTAATTGCGAAAAAGCCCGTGGGCATTCTCCACCTTCTCGACGACGAGAGCAATTTTCCAAAAGCGACGGATTTGTCGTTTTTGGAAAAATGCCATTACAATCACGCCTTGAGCGAGTTGTACTCGAGACCGAGAATGAACTCGGCGGAATTTGCGATAAAGCATTACGCGGGTCAGGTCTGGTACAACGTCGAGGGTTTCCTCGATAAAAATCGAGACACGTTGCGTCCCGACGTCGTGGAATTGCTCATCAGCAGCAAAATTCCGATGGTCAGTAAAATGTTCCAGCACGTGAGGAACAGTCACGAGGCGAACAAAACTGTCAATAAGCCGAATGGGAGATTCGTCACGATGAAGCCAAGAACCCCGACCGTTTCTGCAAGATTTCACGACAGTTTGCAACAATTGCTGGACTCCATGTCACAGTAAGTTTATCGAAAACATTACTGCAAAGCTGTAAATATTTTTTTTTTCAATGTAGTTCGATAGCTAATTGTCGTATAAAAAAGGGGCCGCTTCCTTTCACGAAAAAGTAGTGTTCATAAAAAGATAGAACATTATGAATTTTTGAAAATATTATCCCAGTAATCACAGAAGAAATATAATTATGATATTTTTATTGAATTTTTCTCACTTGTACTAAACTTTGAGAGTGTCTAATTTTTTTTTCAAATGGAAAAAATGAAAAATTTCCACTACAATGGTTTTTTTTCTTAAAAATTGGACGATATACCATGCTGACTTTTTTTGTATAATTTTTTTCAAAATTTCTACTGATCTCCTTTGACATCATATTAAAATCTGTGCAAAATTTCAAGAGGCTTCACCATGTGGTTATCGAGATATTTATTTTAAAAAATTGCCACTTTTAACATGGGCTCTTATGAAAGATTGAAAAATGCGACGATTCTCAACAATTAATATCTCAATTACAAGATGATGAAGCTTCACAATATTTGACATACACTTCAACATGACTTCAAAGAAAATTTGTGCAAATTTTTAAGAAATTCTGTCTCAAACGATTAAAAATTTGTATCGATTGATTTATAAATGTCTTAAAATGTTTTTTTTTAACAGATGCAATCCCTGGTTCGTTCGTTGCATAAAACCGAACACTGAGAAAGCCCCGATGAAGTTCGACATGCCATGCGTCCTGGAGCAGCTCCGTTACACTGGAATGCTCGAGACGATTTGTATCAGAAAGACCGGATATCCTGTGAGGCTTCAGTTCGGTCACTTCGTCGATCGTTATCGTTACTTGATTCCCAATCACCTGCCAAGAGGTGCACCCAACAAGGAGCTCTGCAGAATAATCCTGGACAAGGCAACTTCTCCGGACTCTCACGAGCAGTACCAGCTCGGACTCACCAGAGTCTTCCTGCGCGAGTCTTTGGAAAGAAATTTGGAATACAACAGAGCTCTCATCTTGGAGAGAGCTGCCATTACGGTGCAGAGGTGAATATTCAGTGACATATTCCAAATAATTGCCAATTTTTTAACACTTTCATTCCTGCTACTCTGTAAATAATTATTTCAATAATTTCGTCATTGCGAAATATTTTTCTCAGATACACGAGAGGTTTTCTCGCTCGCCGGAGATTCCTGAACATCGCGAGAAGCACGATATTCATCCAAGCGGTCTATCGCGGTTATCGCGAGCGTAAAAAGTTCCGAGACCTCAAACGAGGTGTTATGATGGCCCAGAAGTTGTACCGGGGTAGAAAGGAACGGGAGAGGTTCAAAGTGCTGAAGGAGGAAATGGCCAAGAGGGCGGAAATCGAGCGAGCCAGCAGAGAACGTGCCAAAGCGAAGCAACAGAGGGAGGAACAGGAAAGGGCCTCCAGGGCGGTCGCCGGTGTCAATCATCTCGAAATTCCGGCTGAATTGGCTTTCATCTACAGCAAATTGGACGGTAAGTTATTTTCTTTCAAATACACATGAGCTATTTCACCTCAATTCAATGACAATTTTAGGATGACTTCTTTTTTTTAATTTTTAATTTTTATTTTTTAATATGTTATTGTAGATGCTAAATAAAGTATCCATGCCAATTTTTAGCCCTCGTAAATTTCGTAAATTTCTTAAAATATTTATAGCTTCTACAATAGTTAAAATATCGTAACTTGATACTGGCTCATTTTTTTTGTTTTTTTTTTAATGTACTTTTTGGGAAAAAATATAAAACTAAGAAAATAATTTTTGAGCCCAGACCGGAGATGGAATTCAAAAAACATCATATCGAAAAAGAATTTCATAGTCATAGAGCGAAAAAAGACCAAAATTACAAAAAAAAATACATTTCTTTCTTTCGATACGAAGTTATTTGAATCCCATCTTTGGTCTGGGCTCAAAAATTGTTTTTTAATGTGGAATTTTATGAATTAAAAAAAATCGAAGGCCCATTGAAAGAAAATCCAATTATTAAGCTCAAAATGACCAAAAAGACATTAAAAAAAATTTTTCTCAATTGGTATAGATACTTTATTTTGCATCTACAACAAAATATATTAAAAAATAAAAAAAATCGAAAGGGTCATCGTGAAATCGTCGTTGAATTGAGATGGAATTGCTCCTAAATTAATGCGAAACAATGGTACAAAAAAAAAGTACAAAGATGATACTTGGTGATTAAATAATCGTAAAAATGATCGTTAAGAGCAAACTATTTTCCCCAGACTGGCAGCCGACTCACACGGAAAGAAATTTATTGAAAGTCGTCGGTACGGTAGTGCCGATGAGTCATACGTACAGTTTGCCATCGGACATAGATCAGCACCAGTTCTCAAAATTCACGAACATCTACTTCAAGAGCCACATTTTCGGGATGAAGAGGGAGCCGATAAAGACTCCCTTCCTCGCGAAAGCCCGAGACCAAGATTACACGGACTCGTTGATGATTTTCAAGATGATTCTGCGTTTTATGAACGAGAATAATTTGAGTGGAAAGCGAGAACAGGCGCTGGGCGATTACATCGTCAACAAGGGAATCGTCAACGAGAAGCTTCGGGACGAAATTCTGTGTCAATTGGCGAATCAGACGTGGAAAAATGAGAACGACGCTAACAAGGAGCGGGGCTGGCTCTTGCTCGCCAACTGTTTGTCGTCGTTCCAACCGAGTCCGACACTGTTCAAATATTTCCTAAAGTACGTCTCCGATCACGCTTACGACGGTTACAAGGCTTACTGCCAGCGAAAATTGCTCCAGGGCGAGAGGACCTTCCATCGGATAATGAGCAACAACCAGCCGAGCGTTTATCACGTCCCTAGGACTTATCCGCCCTGCGTTCTCGAATGGCGAGCCAACAGGAATCGCGTTAACATGGCACTGACTGTGGGATTCTACGACGGCGAGAACGTCACCTGCGCGGTCGATTCCTGGACTACTTGCGAGGAACTCGCGAATCTCGCGGTTCATCATCACGGCGTTGAAAATTCCGGGTGGACGATAACTCTGTGGAATCAGCTCGACGCCCCGGACGCGATCGTAACCGAGACCAACGGATTCGATTACTGTCTCGATCTCATTTCCGAAATGGAACTCGCTCCCGCATTCCCGGCTGCGAAACACATGTTTCTGGAGCAGAGGAAAAATAGCTTTCCGCCGATTAAAAAGCGAGAGGCAAGTTACTTTCAGAATAAAGTTACTTTGTGCTAAATACAAAGTTACTTTTTTAATCAATGTTTTTTTTTTCATTCTATATTCTTGTTCTAACGAGAAATAATTAATTTGAGGCAATTCGAGTTAAATTAGTCGTGACAAAGCAATTCGAGAGATTCAAAACACGATCCTAAAAAAAAAGTGAGTAGTAAAAAGTAAAATAAAAAGCGACCGGCATTGTCGGAGAACGGTGAGAGTCGAAATTGCTTCGTAGTGGGGGGGAGGGAGTCCATTGTTGGGTAGCGAAAATGAGAATACTCGAGCGTGAGAATAATGGCAACGATTCCACAGTTGAATCGGAATAACAGTCGTTGGCAGTCATTCGTTTCGGGATTCGCGATCTCGGAGTAGCACGAAAACGTCTCCGGGACGGAAATTTTACGATGCCAATAACTCTGGGATCGTTGCGACTCGGTATACTATCAAGAATTTATTCGTTACGATTCCAGCAGGTCGCACCGCGTGAATTGGAGCATGACCTGGAGCTGCCGGTGCTCAAGACCTTCCAGCCTCTCGAGAGAAAACCGGTGGCCAAGGTTGTCGTAGACAAGCCCGTGGAACCGGAAATTCAGTCCCCGAGAAGACCGGCCGTGCCGCCGCCACAGCCACCGATAACCAAGCCATCGCCGGTTAGTATTTATTTATTTTTCTTCTTCTTCTTCTTCTTCTTCGTCAGAGAAACTCTCTACGTTTCCTCGTACGAAAAGTATACTATTTCGCAAACAACCTACCGCGAGAGAAAAAAAAATGCATTGTTCATACTTTTTAACAGTCATGAAACAGAAAAAATATATTTCGTGGTATTAAAAATAAAAGTAGGTATGAAAAAATAATTTAAGGGTGTAGGCCGATCTAGGGACCAAAAAATAGGCTTTTTGCAGATTTTTTGTTAGAAGTACTACTAAATAAATCGAGGTTACGAAAAAGGGTATTTATTGTACATATCAGTGACTGTATAAAATAATTTTTTTTGAAGCGGTTAATTTGAAAGTCGCGGCTGTGCAGCTTTTTTAATATATCTCCGTTTTTCCAGGATCCACGGCTGGAAAGATAGCTCCTGTAATCTTTGAATTATGACGAGCCGTCGATTTATTTTTTATTCGCGGCGCAATCCAACAATTCATATTGAAATATTCAAAAAACTGATCGAAAAGTCAGTTTTTTCAATTTTTCAATATGAATTCTTGAATTTCGCCCCGAATAAATAGTATTTTCGTTATCTACAGGAAATTTCCCATCAAATAAGGTCTTAAAATCGAGAAAAAAAAATTCAAAATTTTTTTTCGAATTTTTGAAGGTATTTCCATTTTTTCAAAAATCTTGAAAAGGTAATAACTTTTTAAAAAATTGATGAAATAACGTGATTCTTGCGCCATTCACTTAGTTTTGCAAAAAACTTTAAGAATCACCCTTAATAAAGTCGATTTGGTCAAGGGAAGGAAAAGATATCGTTAATTGAAATTTTCATGAGTCCCCGAGACCCAATGTGACTGACCAAATTTTTTGAAATTTTTTAAATTCGATTGTATGACCCTGTTCGATCGGAAATTTCACGTAGTTAACGAAAATGATAATTATTCGTGACGTAATCCAATGTTTTTTCAATTTTTCAATATGAATTCTGGAAACTTGAGAAAGCTTCTTTGAAGTACAATAAAGAGCTGTGCTAAATTTTAAGAAGGTTCACCATCTACAATTAAAGATACATAGAATTGAAAATCACAATATTTAACACGAACTCTTATGGGAGAACACTAAAAACTGGGATATTAAACACTAAATATCTCAATTTCTACGTGGTAAAACCTCTTTAAATTTAGTACCCATATGACATATCAAAGAACGACTGTGCCAATTTTCAACAAAAAATCCTAAATAATCGATAAAACTACAGAACTACCTTAAAGAGTCCGTTTGTATAGAGAACGAGCGCGAGATTCGTCAGATTGAAAGATCTGGACAATATGTAAGAAAGGATTAAGAATGAAGAATCGATGTTTGTTCGCATGTTGACGTGGCCAGCCGAGGAAGCAATCGCACGAGCCGGTGCTGGAGTCTACCGGAGAAATGGGACTGTCGCGTAAATCGGCGCTGAACGATCGTTACTTCGAGAAGGAGAAGCAACGTAGCCGAAGTCTGGACAATCTGCTGCAGCCGGAAGTGATCCAGCAGTCGCCGAGCAAGCTGGCGAACCTCGGGCTATCCTCGTCCAAATTGAACGAGCGTTATCACAGTTTGGAGAGAATAGGAGAGGCGAACGCGACGAACGCCGAGTACAGCGTCGAGTCAGGGCAGGAGCGAAAATACAGCAGAATAACGAGGACGACCGAGCCGAACATCGTCGAGGAGGAAGACCTGACGATCGACTTCGAGTACCCGGACATCCAGTCGGTCAGCCAGACCGGCAGGTCCGAGGACGACAAAAACAGCTACGCCAGATCCCAGACGAGATTCATCAAGTCGCAGTATTCAGGTAACGAAAAATAGAGCGATCGCTTTCCCGAATCCCCGCAATCGAGTTGGTCAAGTCCGAGCTCGTAGACGCAACGATTAATGAAGAAACGAACATTGTTCCAGGAAAACGAGCCCTGCCAGGGAGCCAGTCAAGCCGGGCGTACATCGAGAAGAGCGAGTACGGGGTCAAATCGTCCGCGATGTCCGACACGAGCGAAGCACCGTCCCTCGCCTCCCACGTAAGAAGGGTCCGAGTACCGAGCCAGGCCTCCGACGTCGATCAATTTCTCGACGAGCTCTTCATGCCGGTCCTCGACGGGAATCTCGACGAGCTCTCCGACGCCAGGAGCCTCGCCGCGAGCATAAAGGGAACTCGAAGAAAAGAAACTCCGAGGGAGAGCGAGAAAAACTTGGATGAATTTTTGGACTCGATGACGGGACGAAACGAAGTTATCGACTCGTTGACAGCTCGGGAGCTTTCCGAGAAAATAAAGGGGGGTGGAAACATGGATATCCCGAATCAGAACACCGCGTTCAACTTCACTCCTCTCTCACCCGGAATAATGTCGCCTCCGATGATGATGCCGATGTTCACGCCTCCAGCGCAGCAAATCCCGCCTGGGCAGAATCCCAGCATGAACATGGGTTCGAATTTTGTGCCAATTCCGATTTACAACATGCAGGGAATGAGTCTTCCCCAGTACCAGAACGCTTCACCGAGCCAGGGCAACGACATGGCGGCTTATCAGCAGCATCTTCAGCGAGCGGTACTCCAGAGCGCGATGGCTCAGAACATGCAGATCCAGCAACAGTTGTTCGCCCAGAGTCAATTTCTCCAGCAGCTCTGGGCCCAAAATCCGCAGAACGGGCAATCGCCGGGATTCGAGCACGAGGAGACGGCCAAGTCTCCGATGCACGCGTCGACGCCGACGAGCTCGAGACAGGAGATCGTCACGGTGAAGGCGCAGGTTCACAGGTCTCAGAGTCCACCGAGGAAGGTGTTGGAGCTCGTGAGAAAGACGAGCATCGAGTACGGGAGAAAATTGAGCACGGAGCGAAAACCGATCGAGAGAAAGGTCTCGACGAATGCTGGAGAGCTCAAGAGAACGAGCTCGACTCGGGGAAACGTTGCTACCAATTTTACGAATGTTCTCAGCGAGCTGAAAAATCGAAAGAGCAGCGTTGACAATAACGGCTCGAGCGGTATTATTTATGGGAAGGGAGTCCCGCCGCCACCCCCGATGCCTCCGCCACTTGAGTCTCACGACCCTTCGGAATCGAGGCCTTTCCTCGACCCCTACGGACGTGCCAAGACCGTGAGGATCGGGAAATGGCGCTGGCCTCCCCCGAGCGACTCCAACGAAGCCTCGACGCAGGACAGCTTCGAAGAATTCAAAATTCGACAGCAACAGCAACAACGAAAGATCACCCCTCACTATCAGGAGTACAGTCATCCTGGGGACTCTCAGAACGAGGGCAGCGTCGACTGGGAGGAATTCGAGATTGAGAATACGATCGAGGAGAGACGGGAGGAGATTGTCATAACCAAAATCGAAAATGGAGTCAAGGAGGATGGTGACAAGAAGAAGAAAAAATCAAAGTGAGTCCTTGATACACAAATCTTTGTCTTGCATCGTAATTATCGTTGTTTTTTAATCACACATTTTATTTTACCTGTTAAAAAATTAAAAATATATAGCGCATGAATCAAATCGATGACATGAAATAAAGATTTGAGAAACGTTTGGTCAGTGAAAATGTTTTTCATTTTTTTTTTTCGAACAAAATAAAAATTTTCAGATCTGGATTCGAAGTTGGAGCTCACAGGCCTTCCCCGGGGAGTATCGGAAAATTGAAGTTGAGCTCGGAAATGAGACAGAGACTGGAAAAAGTGACGGCGAACCATAGCGTTCGATCGACGAAGACGACGGAGAAGCCGGCCCTTCCGCGGGAGGACGGTAAAGTAAAGAGGCTCGAAGATAACAGGAAATTGTTGCTGGAGCAGCAATTGGCCGGAAGATGGGACGATTATGCCTCAACGGCCGATGACACGCAGAGCGTAACTTCGAAAGGAACGACTGACATGATGACGCAGGCCCAGGTCGTCAGAACTCAAATCGAGCGGATGGAAAGACCGGTCCCTCCGCCACCTCCGATTTCACCACCCCAACCGCCCAGTCCTCGGGGTGGAAGCATGTACAGTAACAGGTTTGAAATTTATTCCTCAAAAAAGATTTTATTGAAAATATTCTTGTTTCAAAAAATCCAATTTTTATAATTCTTATTTTAAAAGTGCATAAATCTTTTTAAAAAATTTTTTCTACAATTAAACAAATAGTCAAGTAGCTTAGCTATTGAATATTATTGCATATGAACTAATTGCACAAGTCTACAAAAAACAATTTTTTTTTGGTTTGGGTTTAAATGCATTTTATTATATACATCGTGAAGAAGCAAAATCTTCAGTACTGCCTTATAAAATTTATTTTTGTCTGTTTTACATTGAGAAGCGAGTTCGAAATCAAGATTCAAAATAAACACCTCATTTCTCATCGAATGAAATAATTGTTGGTTAATTTTGTTGAAAATTTATATAAACTTTTTTGATGACATTATATGTATTACGTAAAAGAAATCAAAATTTAACATTTACAACCCAGACTCAAAATTCGTGTAGACTTTGTGTTATCTATTTGAACTAATTTATCAGTAACCTTAATTGATTTATATTGTAAATCATATTTAATTGACTAGTAACAAAATAGACATTACGTTAGTTCTACTCTTCACTTCTCTACTCAAGACAATATTTTAAGCTTAATTTGGCATTTTTAAACTGCAGAGGAGTTTTTTTGAGTAAATTTATTCCAAAATAATCATTTTTTTTTATAGCAGCCAACTTCAAGATGAAATACGAAAAAATAGGGTCACGAGTAGAGAAGTGAAGAGTACAGCTAACGTACTGCCAAAAAATTAATCAAAAAAAAATTCTAATTTTTAGATCAAACTCTAAGCAAAAAGAGGATACGTAATGTTTCTACAATAATAATATTATTGCAGCCAATCCGGAGTCGGGCAACCTCGAAGTCCTCCAGCTCCGGTTGAGCCGAAAATTCGGGAGAGCAGTAATGTTCGTTCGTCCCCGGATTCGGACGGCCAGGAGCATTTCCTGAAAAATCAGCACGACATGTTCAGCCAGAGTCGTGACATATTCGCGGTGCAGCAGCACTTGCGGGAGAATCACGAGCATCGTCACGATTACAACGAGACGAACGGGGTTCAAAGATCGGATCACAAGAGCAAAGATTTTTACGGGAAGGACAGCACCGACTTGGGCAGCACGAGTCGTGGTGACCGGAGCGTCGACCTGGACTCCCGCCGGGATCACAGCGACATAATTTTCGACCCGAAATTCGCCCGAGACATGTTCGAGACGAGTTCGAAGCGAGACTCGTTCGGGATGTCGCGAGACTTGTCCCCGAAGTCTCGGGACAGTTTCGGGATGCCGGCCTCCCGGGAATTCGGGGTCGTCGCGAACACCAGGGAATCGTTCGTCGTCGCTCGGCAGAGCTTCAAAAAATTGGACGATCGCAGATCGAGCATCGCCTCGACCCACAGAACGGACAAGCTCGAGCGCATCGAGATCGAGGAATGGCCAGAATTCTTGCGCCCGGTTCTCCCGCCCCCGGACAAGCCGGAGATCGAGAAGGTGCAGGAAATCGTCGACACGAAGCTCTACCCGCCCACGACGAATGCTCATTTCGCGTACAATCGCGTCACGTGGGCGCTCAGAGTTAAAAAGGAAGTTTTCGCCCCCAACGAGGCCCTCGCCAGTCCTCTCGCTCTTCATCTCGTGTTCTGCCAAGTCGCTTACGACGTTCTTGCCACCTCGAGCATCAGAATCACCAAGGACGATCGCCAGAACATGCTCAAGCTCCTCGATAACTACGGAGTCACTCTCGACAACCTCCAGAGCACTCAGCACAAAATCACCATCAAGAAGAACGTCGTTGACTTGGCGAAACAGTGGCCTCTCTACTTTGCCAGAATATTTCCCGTTTCGGTAATATCTTTCGTTTTACATTTATCATCGATTATGTTACATTCGTCAAATCGTCAAATTTTTTTCAGAATAAGTTAAAGAATATATAAAATTTTAGATTTTTTTTTATACTTCAGGGGAAATAAGATAAACAAATTAACACATAAAATGAATTTTGTATCGCTAAAATATGAGATAATTGTTTAGATGTGAATTTGTAATAGATTTTTTTTGTTTGAATATTTAAAAAAATATATATAAAGTGAGAAAACCCTTATCCTAAAATTTTATTCCAAATTTTTAATCTCATAAACTTAAAATAATTGGCATTATTTTGCATTATTTTGATTTTATTCGAAATGATACAGATAGGACCTCAACACCCCGAAGTCCAACACATCGCGGTGTCCCATCACGGGCTCCGTTTGATAAAGAGAAATCCCGCGGGAGATCTGACGATCCTGGAAACTCTTCCTCTCGAGGAAATAGTCTCGGTAGGCTCGACGAGGGCCGGCGTTTGCACGCTGCAAATTGCTTCCGGAGTGAGACTTCCGCTGCACACAACACGAGCGCCGCAACTGACAGAAATGATCGGAAATTTCATCAGGATGGTGAGTTTTTTTTCCCTTCTGAACTCTACACTGTTTTTTTTTGTTTTTTTTTTTTCAAATTAAATTAAGGATGTATGGGACAGACAATTCTTGACGTTAAATTTGTAAAATCCATACTCTAGCCTTTGCTAAAATGTTGCCAATTTTTTCAGTCTTGCTTTAACTATCAATTGACAACTTGAGCATATTTTAACAATCGTTTAATCATTTTTTTATTCTTTAAACAATTAAATTTTTAAAAATTTTGAAATTTTATCTACAAAAAATGAACACTACTTGTAACAAAAAAAATTTACAAGAATCTCATATTTTTAATTTTGTATTCAGTGCAAATTTACAAATTCTCCATAAGAAGCTATATTAAATCCTATAGCTTTGGAATATGATAACTCTTAAATCTTTTCAGTAAAACTACTTCAAATTTGGCACAAAGTTTTTTCATATGTTTAAGAATGAATTACCAAAAGCTTATCAAATTCTTATTCTTTTTTTTTTAATATCGCTCATACATCCTTAAAGATATCCTATACTATATAAAACATCAGACAGCAAAGAAAATAATTCCTCGCTCTTTCTTTCGTCACTATTATTTATTTCACCTCCTCAAAAATTGAATATGCAATATATTCCTTAGAAAATCTCAATTCCAATAATTCTCAATATCGCAAGCGGAGAAATTAATACGACGAGGAAGGCAATAAACTTGTTTTAAAGACGAGAAAATTAGTAATGAGCTAATGACGTTACGCAAGCATTGAAGAAATCGGTATGGAGACATCGCGAATTGTTTTTGCGGACTCGTGGAATTTCGAATAATTGCGCGCGCGAGAGTATCCTCCGCGACACGATAAGTCTCGCGGAGATGAAAATGAATGGTTAATGAACGTGCGTATAATCCTGCCGGCGTAGCAAAAGGTGCGGCATTTCTTGACCCGTGGAATACCTCGCGTCTCACGTCACACGAGAGAAAATCATCAGCGAATCGGACGTTCACCATTATCTTCGATCTCGCAGTCAATTTCATTTATTCGCACTGTGCGAATGAGAAATACAATTTTTTTGTTGTCCCACGTGACTCGGAGATATTTCCACGCACAATATACATATATATAATAGTTTTATTTCAAATTGCCCTTTAGCGACGATTTTTCAACGTGAGAAAAAATATAGCGCGAATGAACTACGGGAATATCTAGTAGGAGTTACGTGAGTCTGTATAGTGAAAAGTTTGACCGTAAATATTCAAAGCCTTTTTAAATAATTGATGAATTAACGTGATTCTTGCGCCATTCGCTTCGTTTTGCAAAAAACTTTAAGAATCACCCTTAATAAAGGCGAAATTTCCTGTAGATAACAAAAATGATAATTATTCGTGGCGCGATCCAACAATTCATATTGAATAATTCAAAAAACTGATCGAAAAGTCAGTTTTTTCAATTTTTCAATATGAATTCTTGAATTTCGCCCCGAATAAATAGCCGGAGGTCCTTGAATACACTAAATTTTCTCAGCTCATATGAAAAGAACTTGCGATACAATTTTCTATTATTTATATCAAATATACCTGGGCGAATATACCTGAATAGTTCAGGGATCGTAAACATAAAAAAAAGAGAAAAAATTCGTCGAGCGTAACGAGGAAAAAAATTTGCAAATGTTCGGTAATCCCTCGGTCATTAGCGTTTCCATGGTGATGGTCGAGGTCGAGTGAAAAACTAATTAAGGCCTTAATTGTTCGGTTTTATGACACAATTTAGAATCAGTAGGCTGTTATAAAGTGTCGGGGTAAGACGTGTCGGGTATCGCCAGGTACTTCATTACCGAAAAACATTTCGCAGTGATTCGACAAGTTCAATCGAGTGTCAGTTCCAGTTATTTTCAATTATACGAAAAGTGAATAGTTTAGTGTTTC
>JAPYYW010003258.1:0-26949 GCA_030522545.1 Cremastinae sp. A BG-2022a
GAGCCTATTCGATCGGAAATTTCCCGTAGATAACGAAAATGTTAATTATTTGGGGCGAAATTGAAGAATTCATATAGAATGAGCCAAAAAACTGACTTTTGGATCAGTTTTTCTATTATCGCGAGGGCGTGAAGCCTGATAGTCAGTGTATAATTTTCAACCACTGTATATTATTGTCTTACAACAATAATAATAATACCAAAACATATACGCACTCGGAAAAAAATGATGTTAAAATTACCATACAATATTTGGTTGATTGACGTTTATTTATTTTTATTCTATTTCGATTGAAATAACTGCGATTAAAAATTGACCATATTGTATTTGGTTATTCCAACAAATGTTTGTTCTGAGTGTAGAAGTAATGTACTCAAAACAAAAAGCGAAATATGTCTGGACATAGTAGTTGATCACAATTCAACAATTGTCTTCCTCTACAATATTCTCATATTTTATGATGAATTTTCGTCAATGCGTTTCCTCTTCTTTTTTTTAATATTTCAGTTTAAATATGAGTTTGAAATATATATTAGTGCACATATAATGTGCAACTTTATAGTAATGTAATGTGAGAATTTATTGAAACAAAAGAGTTCGAACAAAACGGCCCATCTCTTTAAAAAAAAAATATTCTCCTAGAAACGATGAAACATATAGTACAAAATTAACTGTAGCTCATTAGCGAGCTCATTACGAATTTATTTTCCCACGTAACAATAAGCCTTCTTTTTTTTGGAATCCTGTAGTAACCATACTTTTTGTCCAGTTCAATAATCTATCATTGAAAACATATTTCGTAAAAAAGAATTTAGTCAAACAAATTCAGCTGATACAATACATTTATTAACTATATTTGAAATAATTACACTTCAGTTGAATCAACAAAGAATAATTAGTTCGATTTGCAACAAAAGAAATATTATTAAAGGTATCGAAAGAAAAACTTTGTTAGATCAAAAGAATTTGGTTTTCATGCAATGTTTTTATAGGGTCGTCATTTTTCGGACCGTTGAAGAGATTGCCGATGATAATCATAATTTTCGGTAATCGTGCTATATATTGAAAACAAATAGTCGTACACGGGAGGGCGGAGGACAAACGAATCCATCGGGAGGTCGCGATAACGAGAATAAGAAAATATATACATATATACCGTTCGGCCGAAGTATGGCAGAGCCTCAGAGGCTTCCGAACGTTGTCGTCGGTGAGCCGCGTTTGAGCGCTGTAACATTCCCTTTGTGCCAGGGAGAATATTGTTCGAACGATCCCATGTTACGGAGGCGTTATCCGGCGCTCGGCGTATCAGTTTATATTTACGAGGCACGCGCGCGCGACGAGACAATTGGCCGATTAGGCGAGCGCGCAATATCGGCCGAAGCTGGCCGATCGCTACGAAAGCGTACTCGGCTTTCTCAACAAGGAAAAGCTCACTCGAGCGATATTATACCCAGAGAAACTCGGGCGACTCACACGCGCCTCGTGGGAAAAGGCGCAAAGGGCGTCTTTCCTTTCAGAAGCTGCTGCTGCTGCGATGAAGTCTGCTTGTAACGCGATATATCTCTCGCACCGTCGCTTTTCGACCTCCAGAAGTAAAATCCCTTTTCCTCCCCGTACATTACGTCCGCAACTCGAGTATAGAGCGAGAACTGTCCGGGCGAACTATAAATGAAGCGAGGGATAACTAATTCACGAGAGTTTCTCTCACGGTGAGAATATGCACGGGGGATGATGCGTTATAATCGGGACTCTGAATTTCGTCTAAACTTTCCATCACAGCAATTTCCACTCTCGACTGCTGCCAGTGCTACCGCTATTTTCTGGCCTACGGCGTTTTCGCGAATTGAAGGAACATTTTGAACCACGGTTGAACTGTCGCTGACTCGACGAGGAGAGGGAGGCGCGCAAAAAATAAAATAAACGCGGCCGCGTCGCTCTCTCGAGGGATTATCGGCGATGATAGAAAAACCCGGGAGATGAAAGAGAATCCCCCGAGCGGGGCTTCGGGATTGCCGTACGGCTTGTCAATTCGCTCGGTCGATTTCAATAAATTCGTTGTCTCGTATTTTTCTGGCGTATCGATGTCAAAATCGGGACGCGTCGCGGCTCCGTCGCTCGATCTTCATCGAAAACGGGAGTGCGGGAGAGCGCCAGAGAGACTCTCCGGGCTTTTTCAAAGTCGGCCCGGAACGGCATTTCGACGTCGCCGAACGTGACGAGCGTATTTCGCGAATCCTCTCGTGTGTGAATTTCTCGAGGCGTATCGTTGCCCGTCTTTCACGCTAGACGGGTCAACGGGGCGGAGTGAAATGAATAGACGGTGAGGCAGCTTGATAATAAGCCGCGTCTCAATATGACGCGATCGTCGAATTCACTATGTGCAGTTGCATTCGCGAGTAGAAACGTGCCGAGCTTCCTATATTAAAAAATTCAGTCGGGATTCTTTTTTTTATTCCTATTGCCTGAGACCCTTTCGGCTGCCAGGGTTCTAAATAACTTTTTTATGATAATTAATTTGACTATAGTGCAAGAATCTTGGTCGATGGTCGATTTTTCTATCGTCAGCGAGTTTTTACTCTTAAAAATGTAAATATTCGATATTAAAAAAAAACTTATTACGAATATATATTCTTCAAAATGTTCGTTAAATTCACTATCCATGATAAAAATCATAGTTCACTGAATGAATTGAATTTTTATCGAGGAAATTAATTTTTATTTTTAAAAATCGATATTTCAATGTTGAAAATAAATATTTATAGAATTTTACGTTCAAAATTAAAAAATTATTTCCGAAAAGTATATATAAACACGGAAAATAAAAAAACTTCTCGATTCATCAATTTTTAAAAAGGGCATGCAAAAATTATGATTTTTGCAATTTTTCGACCTTCTCTTTGTAATTTTCCCGATGAATTTTTTTGTCCTTGAAAATTTTTCCAAGTCTATATAACGAACAAAACAAAAACTTGAGTTCTTACAAAAATCCCGTAGAAAGAAACACATTCAGTTTTTCGCAAATTGTCAAATTTTCCGGGAAACTGTCGAGATGGGCAGAGCTCGATATTTTTCTAAGATACGATAATTTTTCAAAGATAATCTTTATCGTCCCATTAATGAAATTAGCATCACTCAGTGAAAAATTTTCTAAGAAAAGTATCGAGCTCTGCCCATCCTGTTCATATATAAGAACCTAATTTGGGGTCATAAAATCTTAACACTTTAAACTTTATATCATTTCTCGTTGAATTTTAGAGAATTCGTTCCACTCTCCCATTTTTCCTTCCCTATCGATTTTGCATCTTTTTCTCAACACGCCGTGAGAAATCACAATTCAAATTTCTTTTGAACAACCAAAATTACCCGACTTCAACTCATATCAAAAGATAATGATCGCTCACCTAGAATTCATTCGACGAATCGCTGTTATACGCATCGGGACTACAAATTTAACCTTATATACCCAGCAGCGTCGACGTCGAGAGTTCCCAAAATCTATATATTTATTCGAACAATAAATAAAAATCGCGCGATGGTTCAAAGATCTCGACGATTTACCTCGGTATTGAGCGAAGAGAAGAGATTTTTTGGGGGCTTCCGTTTCGTCCGAAAAAGGCCGGAAAGTGAGCGTGAATGAGCATATAGATAACTGCGGCTATTTCGATTGAAAGGTTCGGGGGTGCACGCGTATCCATCGTCGTCCGATTGTGCTTGGGTCGTGCGCACAATGCGCGGGCGAGCGAGCGAGAAAACGATGCCCGCGAATCGCTGGAGGCCACGGCTCTTGTCCCGCCGTGAACTCAGCCGAGATCCGAATGCGCGCGCTTATGTGCATATCTGTATATGCTATTATCGGGAACCGTAGCGCGGCAACTATTATTCCTGCGGTACACTGGTACACCGCGGCGCACAATCGCCCGGCCGACTGTACATCCAAATACGAAGGTGAGCATAATGGTGGGAACATTTTATACATACAGCTGCATGTTATCTCGGAGCTGGAGCTTGTAATAACACGCTCGGTACCGCTAGAAGCCGTAGACCGTTTCCGGTTTCGCGACCGATTCGAGCAGAAAAAGAGCGAGTGAGAGAGAAATCCCAGAGAGAGAGAGAGAGAGAGAGAGAGAGAGAGAGAGAGAGAGAGAGAGAGAGAGATGGACAGGGAAGAGAAATATCCAGGAGAATAACATTTTACCCTCGAGAAACAAAGTGAGAAAGAGGACGACAGAAAGTTGTATTCCTTTTTTCTCATTACAGCATTATTTACGAGCAAAACCTCTTTCGATCGAATTATTTCAATTGCGAAACGAAATAAACTTGCTGTCGTCGGAAAAACCGTTGTTTCCGTTTTTCAGGAGCTCTCGCAGAATATCTCGCGTTGTTATTGCGCGATTTATATATGCTTTGTTGTACGTTTTTTGTTTTCTTTTTTGTTTTCTTTTTCAAGACAACGGAGCTGTTTAATTTTCGTTATGGAGGATTTATCGGGCCTGCATTTTGACAGCTTAATCACTCACCGCGTCGCGCAGTGTCTGACGCAATGCGAACTTGTAATAACAACGATACTTCGATACGCGTCAGTTGAACGGTGTGTTCCATGCACGCGTAAGACCGGGGGGGGGGCCGGACGCTCACGCTCAGGCCTGTTCTATAAATCTCAAAGCCCGGCTCGGGCGGGCGTTGCACGATACGGCACGCCACGTTTTTCGTCCCTCCCGAAATTTATCAACCTGTCGAAAACGCGGACGTTTTGACGTTTACGCGGCCTCATAACGGTCGAATCAGTGTTTTTTATTTTTATTTTTTATACCTTCGCAACATTAATTATGATCCCATGCATTTACCGTGACGCAAAAGCTTCGACATTTATAAAACACGTCAAAACATCGATTAACCCGCGGCTATTTTCCGCGCCGAGGGCGCAACGAAATAATCGCGGAGCGTTTGGGAATAACGCGTCGAAATATTGGACGTGGGGAACTCGCTAAATTCAGCATGGGGCGCAAATTGATCGAAAAGTAGGAACTCCCGGAGCTGATTAATCGTTAGTCACAGAGCTATTAGCGGGCGGTTGGGGGGTTGAAGGGAAGCGGGACATTATCGCGTTGATACAGCGCGCGAGCGTTGGAGAATGTCGGAGGGCGTCGGAGCGCGTCGATGGGAAACGGCGGCGAGAGAAAGAGAGAGAGAGACGATGAAGGAGAGAGGAGGGATCGCAGAGTTTCTCCTCGCGCGCGGCCCACGAGGAAGCGAGAAAGACATGCTTCGGCAATAATCGGCGCGATATCGATGTTTGCAGGCCGGCGAGCGATTACTATCGATGCAAGCGCGGCAATAACGAGCGCTCGCTGCATAATGTACGCGTACGAGCAGGATCTCGGAACACGTGTCGGGGCGCAGGGACGCGCTCGAGCGAGGCTCGGACAGAGGGAAAATCGAAGCGATCCAAGGGACGAGCCGCCCTCGCCCTCTCCCGCTTATCCCGCGTAGATTCGCCGCCCGGACCGAGACGCCGTTGTTCCATTCGCTAGTCTATCGCGTTATGTGCACGGCATATCGCACGCGTATCGCGCACACGGACCCGTAACGAGCCTCCCTTGTATTCCGCCCCATGTAATGCGTATTAGCATCGAAATAAGCTCGTACACGCTGCCGAAAAGGACAGTCGGATATGGCGGCTACGTGCCTGCTCCCAGTTTATCTCTCCAAATTGAACGTCCGAAACGCTCTTCATTCCGTGACCAGTTCATTTTTCCTACCTCTGCTATTTACATTTTTCATTGATTCATCTTCAGGTGGTTCAATTATGGGAGCGATCAGACTTTTAGGCTTTACATATGTGTAAAATCATTAATTAATATTCTTTACAAGATAATTCACTTGAAGTTTGCATTAATGGTATTTGGTGTCGTATTAGGAGGTGTTTGCCAAATTTTAAGGTGCTTCGCAATCTAGAAGTCGAAATATTTATCGTTACTTATAACACAACTTTTGACGTAAGGTTTATGAGAGATAGCGAACATTTCTGATTTTTGTGAATTAATATATCAATTTCCAGAAAGCGAATTACATTGAAATTTGGACGTAAAACAAATAACATATTATTCTAGACATACATCAAATTTCATCAGAATTCTTGGATAGACGAAAATCATCGGACCACCTTAAAAGATATTTAGGTATTGGGTTAAATTAAAATCCCACGACACTTGGATGGTCGAATTAACTTTTCCTGACATTGGCTATTCTAGAATATTCGAGAGTAGAAATTGGTTGAATATTCTAGAAACTTTTATGTCGATAAAGGAGTCGAAATAAAGCGATCACTATCGTTGCGATCAGGCAGTATTAAGACTAGAAATTGAAGGATACTTTGACCGGTCATTTATAACGAATTTCTATAAGGATGTTCTGAAATTATGTTTCATTTAATATGTTTAATATACTTTCAAAACGTAGTTCATCATTCAAATTGCATCTCATTAGTTCGAACCAGTCCGTTCTGGCAATACATCCTTTGATGGCAAACTTTGATCCGGTATGAACTTTATGATCTCTTCTATGAATGACGCCTTATGCACTGTCACCAAAAGGAATATATCAAGCATTTACCTTAGTGAAATATATAATAAAATTTATTTGAAAAATATATATAGTTTTGCATCGCAAGACTTTTTCCAATACAATTCAATACAAAGATATGCAGGTTTTTATATGAAATTTAATAAAGCCAGATTTATATTTATTTTTTAAAAAGTCAAATTATTAAAACGTGTATAGGTAATGACATTCTCACGAATCTCACTCTCAGTCTCACGCTTACACGTGTGAACTTTAAATTGTTCGAATACGTGAGAACTCTGCAGAAAAAAAATCTAGAAAAATTTTATATTTGCATGGTACTAAAAAATATGCTCACGAAATTTTATCAAATTATCTTCCATAAAATCTTAAATACTCTATTGCAATTCACGTCATTTTCTTGTTCTTAATAAGAAAGTTATCGTTTTCAGTAACTATAACACTCTGGAATAAGATTCTATCGATCGCTACAGTCAAATTAAAATCGTCGGATTGGCGAATTAAAGTAAAAATACGTGTTTCAAGATTTTATTTTTAAAAAATGATTGTGTCACTTTAACGATTAAAATATTTTTCAAAAATATTTATAATTTCGAATTTTTTTATAGAAAATTCATATTAAAAAAGATATAAAAACGTGTAATATAAGAGGGAAAAAACTCGTTAGTTTGAAACAAAGTAGATAGATTACTCTGAAAATTGATAAATTCGTATAGAAAATTAAAAATAATTGAGAATAACGTGAAATGAAAGTGAGCATTTTAAAAGCGATAATAATCGTTTTTTTTGTTTTACAAATTGGATACGCTGAAAAAAATTGAAAAGAAAAAGCACGTATAATATTGACTATTTTAAAACGTCACTCGGAAAATTTCGAATGTCGATCTGGTTACCGACGTCACGATGAATTGAATTTTTATGCAATTTAAAAGGTAACGTTGTTTTTTATATTAATATCGAGTTTCAATATTTGATTGTGATATATATATATATATACCAAATATTGAGTCTTTAATTCGTACCCATCAAATGGTTTCCTTTAAATTCTGAATTAATTCGTTTATGACATTCCTCGTTAAAAAACCCAATATTTCAGGATGTGGTCTGTGTCGCATTTTTTTAAACACGAATTGTTTTATCCGTTTTATTTGATTTCGCACTCTCACGTATCCTCTGGGACACTAATTTTTTATCGATTTTCACGGATCAGTATTCCAAAGCCATAAGATTACGTGCAAAATAATTGAAAGTAAAAAAATTTATAACTCATAAACCACGTTGTGTATCTCGATGAAACTTTTACAACGATTTTATTTCAGTTACTGTTATTCGGTATATACTTTTCCAGAACCTATACAGCGCAAAATAGACCATGGCCGTATTATTTTTAAACCGACGAACGTTTATTATCGAGCAAAATACTGAAAAATTTACATATTTAGAATCATATAGAATTCGATGAAAAATAATAAGCGCCTTATTTCTTTTTGGCAATATTTTTCCCAATAGATTCCAGCACGAAAAAAAAAATTCACAGCCGTAAAAAATCCATCTTTCGATATCGTATCACCGCTTACGTATAAATGTATTTTAAAAACTCCCACGTTCTAATTATCTCTTCAATTTTTTTGTAAGTACAGACGCAAAATATCGGGAAAAGTTCTCATAGGTTTCCATCGGCGTTTTTTCAGTCTCCGAGGCCTTTTCACCACGCGTCGGGATTCCTCGACATTCCGACGATATTAATGTCCGAATGACAGGCTCGTATTCTCGCGCAACTTCGAAAAAATTCCGAGCGCGTTCCACGTTCGTTTGTGCTACAGGAGTTCTCTCGGCTCTTCTCGCTTCTTTTTTTTTTCGCCGGCGCGCGCGACTGGCGTGTAGCTGTGACCGGCTTGTACGTACCCAAACCCCCTTTCCGGCGCTACAGATAAAGATGTACGGGAAACGAGTCTGCCGATATACGATGTATATTGGACGCGAGATGGACGGATATGTTTTCGTGATTTATCGTGTGCACGTCCGGTAGATCAAATTGCGAATCCTCTCGCTTTCTCTCCTCCTCCCCCTTTTTTTCTACTCGGCGCATCGATACATTCGCTCTTACGAATCTTCCCCGCTCGTCCCGACTCCATACACCGTTGGCCCGTTCCTATTTCGGAAATGTCAAAATGATTACACGCGGGTACACGCGAGCGCCGAGCCCTCTCTCTTCCCCTCCCATCTGTCATTGAGCGAATCGGCGTGTCAGAAAAATCAAGCTCGCTGTCTTTCCACCCCCGGCCGCCGGCGAGTCATCATTTTTCTTACTCCGCTCTATACTTTGTTCAAGAAATATGGATAAAGTCGACGCGCACCGCGAGCCCGAGACCTTTTTATTGCCCTTATCGAGAGATCATTATTCTTCCTCACCTCGTTCGTGAAACATCGACAAGATGGATCACGGAACGTAGTGGCTTTTTTATAGAGTACTCGCTGTGATTACCGGATCAACAGATTTACGGGCGTAAATTGCAGGAAAATCATAAAGCTGCGTTATAAGGTTGAACTCGAGTGATTGGATGAACGACGACAAGTGGATTTTTTTACGTTCCTTTCGAAATAAAATGAATAATTGTCGTGACAAATTTGAAAAGGATTTATCTAAGGGTTTGCAATTTATTTTAAAGTCTTGATGATTCTTAGAATTTTATCATTGGTTTTTCATGGAAATTTTTTATTCATTTATCCTGGATATAAACAAGAATCGATCAAATTTATTTCATACTTTTAATACATTGTATTTACAATGTTATATACAAATTTGAAAAAGTTTTATACTAAATTTCTTCATTTTTAATTATTTCAACAATACGAAATGTCAAAATTGATATAAATTGAAAGGAATTGAAATGTTTATGGCAAAAATATGAAGTATAAATTTAATTAATTAATCATGAAAAACTCACTTTAGGCAGGGACAGTACCTTCAGTTCTTCCTCGAATTGGTTAATGAGAAGAAAGTTATTACTATTAGCGAGAAAAACCAGAATTATTCTGTGAATAAAATCGAATTTAAAAAAATGTTTAATCGATAGTAAAACTCCTATAGAATATGTACGCACGTTCATAAAGTTTTAGACTGAAACGAAATGTAATTCATAATGGTTTATGTTGAAAGGCAAGGTACGTGTCAAGCCAGAGAAACTTTCAACGCGTGTTTCTCGAAACTACAGAATTTCAGAACTGGTGCATGGAAATGATAGAATAAAAAGTACAAATCCAAACAGAGTGATTTTGGTTTTATTTTGTGCACAATTTTACTGACTTCTTGTTATACCCCAAATATTTCTCTTAACTATTATTTTAAAATATTTTTACTCAAAAAATAAGCAAAGAAATTTGAGAAAAATCACATTTTTTTGTCAAAAGTTCTATCACTTTGTCAATGTTAAACATTTCCAAACCTTTTTTCAGAGAAATCGACGATAAATTCCACGTGTACGGTACTAAAATTATTTTTTCTCTTTTATTTCACGATGAATAATGTGAATTAGTAAACTTTTACGTTTTTTCGTCTATGATAACGAAACTCTGTGAACTTTGCTCCGTAACGTAGTCATATAAACACTATCACAATTTTAATAAATGTTTTCTCATTTCTTTTTAACGAATAAACTTTAACAGAAGTTTTGGAAAAATTGATTCATCGCATTCTTCACAAAAAATTCCAGAACATTGATGTATATTTTTGTAGGTCTATTTCAGGCTCCCCCCTAGAGAAGATAAACGACTCGAAAAATAGCTCTCGTAAAATTGTAGCGAATTTAAATATATCGAGAATTTCATATGTAATTTTCACAAAATTGCTTTACTTAAAGTAACTATGCGTAACAGCAATTTTGCAAAAATTACACCAAATTGACTATAATACAGTTATTTAATAATGTAATACACTGATACGTTTGATAAATTTTAGTCCAATAAAATGAAAGAATATTACTTTGTTGTTGGGTCACTAAAAAATAGATAAAACGAAAAATATTTTAAATAGTGTAATTTGATGTTTTCTATAAAATAAAACTAGCAGGTTATAGTAACTCAGGCGGAATTTATCAGAATAGAACGCATTAACTTTTGGATAATCTTTACTCATTAAAACAAAAATTCAACCTGCGTTGCTTTGGAAATAAAGACGTTAATATTTGAAACATTCATTTCGCCTTGCGAAAATTATCATAATTTATCTGTTATGAAGTTGATTTCGTCGAGGACACGAAAATATATCGCCACTTGAAATTTTGAGATTTTCTTTCATTTTCGATTCTTGATAAATCAGGCTGGAGGTCCTCGAAAACGCTAAATTTTCTCAGCTCATGCAAAAAAGACTTGCAACACAATTTTCTATTATTTATATCCAATATACTTGGGCAAATATACCTGAATAGTTCGGAGATCGTAAACATAAAAAAAAAGAGAGAAAATTCGTCAAGCGTGACGAGGAAAAAAAATTTTCAAATTTTCGTTAATCACTCGGTCATTAATGGTTTCCATGGTGATCGGTCGAGGTCGAGTGACAAACCGATTAAGGCCTTAATTATTAGGTTTTTGAAATCAGTAGGCCGGTGTCAAGTGTCGGGGTAAGACGTGTCGTGTCTCGCCGAGTAGTTCGTCACCGAAAAACATTTTGTACAAATTCGACAAGTTTTCAATCGTACGAAAAGTGAATAGTGAGTAGTGTTTCAAATTTATACGATTGTTTTAAAATACTTTTTAAAAAATGTCGGTGTGGATGTATCCTGTATAAAAAAAGAGATGAAATCTCTAATCAATTAATCAGAATAGAGTGCATATTGTGCGAAGTTGTATGAAGTATACGCCTAGAAGAACAGTAAAATATCAATTAAAATATGTCAAGAAAAGGCGGCCGCGTTGTCACTCGTTATTTTAAAAGATATCACGTCTTGGAGATAGTAATTTGTCAAATATTTTAAAATATTCCGATTATTCCGCTGCAATTTCGGAATAAAAATATACATAAACATTGTTCTGTTAAAATGCAATGTCAGGTAAAAATTTTAAGTCGTTCCATTAGTTTCCGAGTTTTCTGGATACAAACATACGGAAGTTAAATTTTTATGTATACGATATTGTTATCAATAAAACAGTCATTTAAGAATATAATAGACGGAAATCTTTAATACATTTCAGTCTAAAAATAAAAGAACGTTACTTTGTTGTTGAACAACTAAAAAATAGATGAAACGAAAAATATTTTAAATAGTAATTTAAAATGTTTTAAATAGTAATTTGATGTAATAAAAAACGTATTATATTTCAAATTACTTTATTGTTGGACTACTAAAAAATAGATGAAACGAAAAATATGTAAAATAGTAATTTGATGTCATAATAACCATATTATATCTCAAATTTTATGAAACGTTATCGAATCGCATTTACATTTCGTCTTTGCGATTTGAAATTTGTTCACATGTTTTATTTTTGAGACACGAAAGGCTTGAGCGACGAACGGACTTGTACATCGGATCAACGTTTGCACTACGTGAGGGAAGTAATTGGGAGATCCCGAATATGTGCAAAGTGGATCGTGTCTACGCACCTGGGGGAATTGTGTGATGGAGAATATAGAGAGAATAGCGAAGAGTCCCTGCAGATTACGGGGGTAGAAAGTGTCAATAAGGGCTATCGACGATTTCCGCAAGCACGGAAGAGCCTCGCATGTCAATCGCGTGTAGCTCGGCTTAAAGCGAAAGAGCATAAAATATCGGCCTCGAGCGTAGACGAAATCGCGACGAGCTAACGGGTACGTGACTACCGTAACGAAATTTCCGCTGTGAGAGTGAACTTCGCTACCTTTCATTCATACGAATTTCCTTATTTTTCAAAAATTTATAAATCGCATGCCGCTCCGTACTTTCAGCTCAAAAGGAAATACATTTTTCCGAGTTGGAGAAATTAACTGAAATGTTTAAGGTCAAGAGACCCTTGTTACTGTTTAAAAAGGCAATTAGACTTTTTTCCCTTTTTTACTCATTCATAATTGATGCAAGTTATATATTTTAATTATTTGTTTCGTTTGTTTATTTAGATTGATTAAAACTTTTAAAAAATAAAAATATTTTAATTGCAATATAAAATCAGCGCGAGTGATATTATATTTGAAAAAATGTAATTGGCTTTTGTTTTAACGTTTTTTAAACAGAATAACATAGGTTCATGTTATATTAAAAGCATAAACATCAAACATACAGATGTAATCGTAGTATATTAACAAAGTTTTTAAAAATATCTTGTAAAAGATGTCCTTTTTTAAAGGGATGTTCAAATTCTATTTGCCTCTAGAAAGGGTTGATCTTTAACATTTATTATAAAATAATATTATGTGTTCCAGTAAACAATCAAATTTTTACGAAATTGAGCGATCAAAGTCATCACCATCAATAGAATTTGATGTATATATGGCAGTCAAAGTTGTTTAAGCAAATTGAAGTCTTTACGAATACGAAGTCTTTCAATACGAAGTCTTTCAATAACTTTATAAGTGGAAGTATTCCAATAACCAGCTGATACCTCAGTCAATTTAATATTCATTTTCAGTATCTACATTTTTTTATTTGCATCTCCGAATAAGAACAATAATCACATTGGAGAGGAGGCAAAAAGAAAAAAGAAGAGAAAAATAACATAAATATATAGTAAAAACAAAATAAAAATATAATTGAAAAGTAAGAAAATTGAAGAAAAATATTTATATCACATTTCCAATAAATGATTTGTTTCTTCCATCGCTCGTTATAGAACTAAACGACGAGACCATAAATAATGCCAGATATTCACTGAGAGAAATTATGACAGTATAGATTTTACTTCATTCAAAGTGTCTACTGCTGCACTGATTATATTAGGATTCATAAAGTAATAACCAGTAGACATCTGTTTTAGATCTTGATTAAAAATATATTGAAATCAAATATGCTGTCTCTGATAAAAGCTATTTACAGTGACAGGATCCAAAATTTAAATAGAATACTAAATATATAATTACGAGAATAATTGTGATCCAAAGATATCTATACATACTTTTCTCTCATCAGTGTGAGCGTCTGATATATATTTTTTAATAAAACGTTGCAAAATTTCAAAATCTCTGGAATCCTTGCTGGAAGAAGTAATGCGAAAAATAATCGAATAAAACTGCATCATTGAGCATAATTATATAAAAAAAAAACAAATAAAATGGGGAATAAAAACCTTGGAGGTGGTAAAGTGACTTTTTGGCGAGAGAGAAAGGAAAAAAATTGGTGTTGGAACGTAAGGCAATTAGTGTGACCTGATCACGCTGAAAAATAAACGCATGTGTGTATTCGGGAAAAGAGAGAGAGAGAGAGAGAAAGACAGATAGAGAGATGACAGGAGGTTTTGCACGGGGAAGCTGGGCGTTTCACGAGAGCAACTCCCTCCCCGGGAGGCTGCTTACATTTGCGTAAACACGAAAACGGCTGCACCCCGGCGGGAAGGGGAAACTGTACACACCTCGACAGCCATCGTTGTCTCATGTTTGCTCTCCGGTTAGTTGCTACCGCAAACTATATACGCGTGCCGTCCGTACCGATGCTGACGAAGCGTGTGTACCGAGTTGCCAAGCGGAATATTCGATACACTCTCCCGTCCTCGACGGCAGCCCCCTCCCCGCGCTCGGTCTATTATTCCAAGAGCGGAAGAAGCGGGACGAGAAAGAGCGCAATAGGGCCGCCGGCGAAGCAGCCTCGGGGCTCGCGTATATATCTCTCCTATCAGTTATCGCTCCAAACTAGAATAATCCTTCCATCGATTCTTCCTCCCGCGGTTGCGACGTGGAAGGGAACGCGCGAGCAGCGGGAGATGAACGGGGAATCTCGAAAGAAAAATCTCGAGTACTCTCGCAAAAAGCTGCGGTCGGAGTCGAGGAAAAAAAGGAGAACGGGGGTGTATAAAAGGAGGATAAAAAATGAGGATACGGGGCGAGGGGGATATATAGAGAGAGAAAGGAAGGAGAAAATCTCGCGGTTGGTACGATCGACCCGATAAGCGGACTTAACCGGGGAGTTTTAAGGCGCGACTTCCCTCGAAAATATGATGTCGCTCGCCAAGAGAGACGGAGCGAGTTTCTTTTTAACGGCCCTCGTATCTCGGCCAATTATACATCTCTCGCTTCATTTAATCCGGAACGATTTCCCTCTCGGCAATGTGTGTTTTTTTTTATTTACTCTCTCGTTTTTTTAATCTTTTTTTTTCTGGCTCGCGGTCCGGCGTAAACGCCCCCCCAGCGTTCGCAGTCTGCGACGCAATGCTCCATTATTTTGAAATTGAATAGCTATGAGGTCGCGCAAAGCTGCGCTTGATAGATCAATTTATTACGCGCGCTGCTGCGGCGAGAAGGGAGTGTCGCCCGTAGAATACGACAGGTATTATGCGCATCGATTCCGGAGCTCCGATACACACAGCGACGAGCGAGAGAGCTCTCTTTTCCTTCCCCATTCTTTCGACGTTCCCGCGCTTCGACTTTTCCAAATCGATTCCCGGCGACAATCGCGGCCACGGACGGCCACTCGACCGAAACTTTTTCCCGAATTGTCTCCGAGCGTGACGGAGAAAATACGTCCTGTTTATACGATTACACTGACGGGGATTCTCGACGGTCCTCTCTGTGCACCGCGCGCCGCTGTTCCATTCTTCGCCGACGATCGACGCGGCGGACTTCTCCGGAGAAAAAGAGACTTCCTCCCATCGACGCTTTTCCTCCGCCATCGAGCTCACCCCGCCCGCAAACTCGATAAAGTTACGTCGTTATTGAAATATCGCGCGATTCTTCCGAGCCGCCTGGCTCCGCTCCGAAAATCTTTCCACCGGCGAATTCACGCCGTATTTTTCCTCGCCCGTATAATATTTTTATCCCGAATGGCGAAGTTAATGGGAAACGACGCGAAGCCTAACAACGATTCGAAATATTCACAAGGCGCGCGCGAGATGAAAATAAAAAATAAATGCGCCCGTAAAGGGGCGGAGAGAATGAGCGAGGGTAAAAATGAGAAAAGAGACGGGAGTTGAATTGCGGAATTGCTCCATTTTTTTTTCTCCCTTTCGTAATCCTCGACGTTCCAGCGCACCGGCAACTTTTTTCCGCGAGCCAGCGACAACCCCCGGAGTGCACTCGCCCATCTTGAGAATAAATTTGAAAAAAGTAACGCCGGGCTGCCTCTCGCCCCGCAATCATTTTCTTTCTCCGCCATCGCCGCGAAACCGAGTAAACAGTTTTTGCCACGGTGCTCGTTTGAACGTTCTCTCAGCGGGACTCGTATTTTCGCGGAGAGTGGAAAAGAGAGACTTTTTTCGTGTCGTTATATACATCCACCCTACGATCGACAAAAATGATTTTTTGTTATCCTCGTTCACAGAAAGTTCACTGTGTGGCCTCTGAAAAATTGTCGATTTTCAGACACTCTGTACACCTTATACCGCGATCTACTTTTCTGGCCTAGAGATCGGAAAGTAGCACTTTTACCTACTGCTTCTTATATAACCTAATGAAAATGAAAAAAAAATTGTCAAGAAAATTAATTCTTATTTATCGGCTCAAAATTTCCAGTATTTATTTAATTTAACCTTTTATTCTGCTCGAATTGAACTTTTTGAACAAGGTTAACAAAAAATATCGTACGTCACTCGATCTTTAAGGGTTTTAAGTCCGTAGAGCGAAATATCTAAATTTTAACAATGTTTTTCTCCCATATGAAGTCGTTTGAGAGTAAAAATTTATTAAGAAAAGTTGCTGAAAATCAACTAAAGAAAAGAATATTTGAAATTAAGGTTATCCAATGACAGGTCTATGTGATTACACAAAAAGATAAATTAAATGAAGCATCTTTAAGGTATTTTTATAGTTTTATCGATTATTTAGGATTTTGTTGAAAATTGTTACACTCATGCTTTGATGTGTTACGCATATGTGTAACAATTTCGTCAAGTAAGCGAAATATATCGCAATTTAAAATTTTTATGGGTCCACGTGTCGTATCGTTTTAAACAATTCGTCAGATTTATTTTGAATATGTTGTTCTTTATAATCAATTCGCAAAAACTTTTCTTAATAAACTTAACCTCAAAAACCACATGGTATATATGGAGATAAAAATTGAAATAAAAACTTTTGATTTGACTACCTTATCACCATATACAAAGATCAGTGCAAAATTTCACTTAAATTAGGAAACTCGTCGTTACTGAAATATTATTATACAAATTATACAAATTATTATACAAATTTATTATACAATATTGCAATATTTAACATCGAAATAGAAACATCGAGATTGTCGGAAAATCGGCACTATCCGACCGAGTGACATAAAATATCTATTCTCGAAAAGGGAGAGATAAAAGAACAACGTTTCGTAGAATAATTTTCGCGTGCCCTTCTTCGGCGGAGAACACGTGTCCGGGAAGTTGGCTGTGTGCGAGAACTCTCGACGTGTACTCGTCCCGTGAGATCGGGAATCACTTCGAAATTCGCCGGGAAACGTCCCAGCGCGTTAAGAGTGCGCTTCGCACACGTTTCTCCCGTGGAAACGGGAGCAGAAGCGCCAGCTATCTTCGGCTCCGGAACGGCGGAAGCTCCAAGATAAACCGAGAGAGAATCGGGAGCGCCGGGATCCAGGTGACGTGCACGCCCGTTCAGATAAAAGGGTGTAGCACACTCTCCAAAGAGAGAGAGAGAGAGAGAGAGAGAGAGAGAGAGAGAACGAGAGAGAGAGAGGGAAAAAGAGCGAGCAAAGCGACGCGAGGGAGAGAATCGCGCCACGGTAAAACGTTGGTATAAACGCGCTATAACGCGGCGAACGAGCTGGAATCACGTACCTTTTAGTTGGATTACGAGGATTCGATAACGTCCCGATTTACCCGCTCTTCGGGGGTATTAATTAAAATTTAATACCAACGTAGAATTCAATTGAAACGAACGAAAACGGGGGTTGCTCGACGCGATTTTCGCGCGAGCCTGCTCTCGCATACGTGTGTGCGCGAGAGTTCTCGGTTCGCTCCGGTCTCTGTTTCCGCTTTTCTATATCCATACGTCTCGTGCGAAACGTGCTCGGTGCTTTTTACCGCGAGCCGTCGTCGAAAAAGTAACACGGCCGGGGAATAGTGCGCGCAAGAGGAAAACGGACTCTCTCGTCATCGGTTACGCCGGGAGCGACGACGTTTGCTCGCGACGTAACGCGTTCCGAACAAAAAGCGCGGCTTGGCTCATTTTGTCGATAAAATATACGCGTGTATACGATGTGGCAAAAAAAAAGGGAAAATTAACTGTCAATGATCGGAATTTATAAAAAATGCGCTCGATTGAATAATAAAACGACGAGCCGGGGAGTTTTCACTTTCCACACGCTCGCTGTATATGTAACGAGGCGAAACTCCTCGGTTTATAACGGAGTAACTACTTTTACCGCACATCTCTCGATGTGCTCGGCGGAATGCTCGACCGGGAGAAAGTTCATTCGTGCATCTCTTATTTTAGCGAGAGAGCCTCTCCCATCGCGGGTTTCTCCACTACCCGCGATGCTCGCCTCGAATAAAACGCTCAAAACTCATTCTTGGGATAAAAATAGCTGGGGATAAACAGGACGGTAAATTAAAGGATCGGTAAGCGCTTTTCCGCTTTTGACGATATAAAGATATATCGGGGGCGGCGGCAGAGGGAGGGAAAGATACGCGCGCGCTCGGCGGGGGAGGAAAATGTGGAGAAAGAGGGAAGCGCATCAATAATCCAACGGGACACGCTTGTATATATACATGTAAGCGATCTCAGTCACGGACCGTTTACTACAAATTGGAAAGCGCACCGCGAACACGCTATTCCCGTTCAGTAGCAGAAGCAACCGAGCTCATCGCGGACTTTTCAAGTAACCTCTCCCGCCGTCGTCCCGGGTCCGACCGCCCTGCTACCCCGGAGATCCTGTCACGACGGCACGGCTAAATTATGCATAATGGCTCCTCGAAACTTTTGCTCAAGTAGCTGCTGCTGGTTTTTCGCGAAAGGGAATAAAGTAAGGGGCGGGCGGAGAGACTTGTAAAACTAATCGAGAGAAGATATTCGACGAATCTGAGACTGCCGCTGATATCATGCGGAAATTCTTGCGCAGCTTTTCTTTCCCTTTTATTCCTCCAGTTATTCTCTTCTCTGCCTCTCTTTTTCTCGCTCTTCTCCCATCTTCTCTCTCTCTCACAGTTATACTTTTTCTCCGGTTGATTTTTTTGCCACGCTCCTACTCCATGCGACGCCCGTGCTTGTAAACGAAAACTACAAAGATATCGAAAAGTTTTTGCCGGAACTAACCGCGCCAGCGGCGCATCGCCGCCCTCTATTTTATTTCGATTATTTCTCCCATTGCCCGAGTTTTCTCGTCGTCTCGGATAATCCGCCGAGCTCTCTTCGCAGTCCGTGAGCCGGGACCCTCCCCGCACCCTCCCGATTTTTTATCATTGTGCTACCCGGGATTCCATCTTTATTCCAAACTGCGTTCGACAGTGGATGTATATTTTCTCAAGAAAAACACTGTTCGCTCTCGTCGAAAACGAAACGGGCCACCAACCGCGCATCGCTGCTATTTTCATTTTTATTTCTCTATTTTTTTTCTCTCTCTTTTGCTTCTTACTGTTATTTTTTCTGGAGCATAAATAAATGTCAATCAACATCTATATTTTATTTTTGAACACTAAAAAATGTATTTGGTGCATTCTATAATGCATCTTCGTCATGAATTTTTCACCTCGTCGGTCAAAATGTCAGAAACTTTATTTTGATTTTATTATCGTGCAAATTCGTGATTTTTTCATGAAATGCACTGAGAGAAATCACGATTCTCTCGTATCGGATTTTATCGTAAAGTGACAGCTGTATTGATTATTTTATAAATAAATATGTGTTTATCGTAAAATAAAGTACATTTAGGATAGAATCTAAACAGAATATAATTACTTCCATAATAATTAGTATAGTTGTCACTTTTGTATGGTAAAATTTATAATTCTTTTCTGTCAATGCGTTGGCATTATTTTTCAATATAAAAATTTTTACGTGAAAGGCTTTGCATAATATATAAATCACTTTCTGAATAATTACTTTCTTTTTTTATAAACTGAAACAAAAAATCACAACATTACATCTCTTATCATAAATTATTTGAGAAATAAAAATTTAAAGGAATTTAAATGTAAATTTAATTTAAAAAAATGTAAAATAAAATATGTTGCCACTTTTATTTATAGTAAAATCTATTATCCTTTTTTTCAGTGTTTAAAGTGTTATACACAAGAAATATTAAAATGTATTTTTAGCACAACAATATTTCATACGACGAGCATTAACGTTTAGAGTTTAATGGTTTCATTTTATTATGCATATGTATATTTGCAATAAAAACTTTATTACTGTGCAACAAAATACACGAATGATGTATAATAATGGGACACGATATATAAAATAAACTAAACATCCGTATACTTCGAATTTTTTCATATATACACTCTTGGAAAATTTTTCTTTTTCGCTATTGAACGAAAATTTGTTTTTTCAACAAATATACTTGGAGTACATTCATAATCGATGCTCGTCTTTAAATATTCATAAAATTATTGCTTCATTTTTAATATTCGTTTTGATTTACAGTTTTACCTGCATAAAAAAATTTATCGACCAATTTAATATTTTAAAACCACTTTTTAAACGATTTTGATTCTTGCCCGGAAATTTTTTTATATTCCACCCTCTCGGTTATAATCTCCAGAGTGGTATTCCTCACAATCGACGCGTCTAACAAAATTTTCTCTTCTGTTTTAGGTGAGTTCGCGAAAAAAACCTGGGTATTTCCCCTTTAAAAAAAATGAAAAAAATAAATGACGAATCGAGAGGGCGAGTCCCGGAAGAAAGGTGAGTCAGCAGGTGTCGACCTCGGGCGATCTTCCGAGCGGTCAAGCCTTTTTTTAGCCCGGCCAGCCACGTGCGAACACTTGATCGGGGATTCGCGCGGCGTTCTCGAAAAAAAATATTATTTATCGGGACAGGAATTTAGCGCCCGGCGCGGGTGTCACTTCTTGCGGACATTCTCCCATTGTTCGTGCTATCGCGTCGGATTTTCTTCCGTCCCATCGCTGTTTCACGCCGCGCGGGAGAAAGCAGCTTCTCCCCCGGTCACGTAAACAATTGAAGATTACTTTTTCCCTCGCGCTGCTCTCCGTTTTCACTTTTGCATCGTTCGTGTTCGGCGCGTGCGGGAACCGCACGGACGCGTCATTTGTACTCGCAGTGACACACATCTGGCTCTTTCATATCCTCTCTGACTCGCGGCGTCGAGCCACAAGAGCGTTTACCTTTCCGCACCTTCCCTCTTTGTTTTTCTCTGTTTGTCTTTCTCCCGGTCGACGCGAGAATTTTTTCGCCGTCTCCGTGCGCTTCCCGTCCCCGCCGGGATTTTAATACAATGTTTGTTCACCGAAAGCTCGACAAAGCCCTTTTTCGTTTCCGCGTCCCCGAAAAATTCAGTGTGCTGCACGGCCGCACGTACGCGGCATCCGAGTCGCCGTCGAGAATATTCAAGCGCCCCCTCTCACGCGGTAAGAACCTCGTGCACACGTTCCAATATCTCGCTCCGGAGTATCCGCGCGAACACGAGTAAATTTTTATCAACTACCGCGAAGCTTTTACCCGGCGCTATCTCTCGAGGATTTTTATTTTCCCCGGCGATATCGGAACGAGAGAGAGTCTTTCCGGGGCATCTCGGCGAAATTCCTCCCGATTAGCTCTCGATTCTGCGAGAAGAGGTTTTATACATGGAGAGAGAATACGCGAGTGAAAGGGAAGAGGAGAGCGCGGCGACTCGTTTCGATAAACGGGGAAGAAACGCCTCTCGAATTTATTCCCTCGTTCGTGGCGGATTCGAGACGAACAACACGTTGATAGTAAACCCTCCGCGTTATACGAGACGAGATCGCGCAGGGAACAAAGGAGAGCCCGGAACAACCCCGGATTTTCCCTTGCAGGGCGAGAGATGCGTTTCTCGGGGAAAAAAATGCCTGTCGACGATGCACAGAAGTTGAAAATGAGAAAAATAAGAGAGCGAGAGAAATCTTTGATAAGATGTGGCTCAGTGTGGAAGGGCATTGAACAGATCCCAGGAGAAAACGAAGGAAAGCTTCTCTCCGGTTCATCGCATCGTTTTTTTTTCTTTTTTTTTTTCATCGCTCTCCCTCGAATTCGAGTTGCCCGTTTCCCTCGCCCTCGGCAGCTCTCTACCTCTCTCGTTTGCCAAATCGTGCCATTCTCCCGACTAGCGGAAAAGCGTGGAAACGTCTGCTCGCGAAAAAAGCGAGGGGCAAGGTAACAGCGACGTGCCCGAGAGTTTCCGCTCCGGAGTGGAAGTCTCGTGAACGCGGCCGTGCTCGCCGGGCGCGCACACGTATGCCCGTGAATACGAGAAAATAAAAATAAAGATGAGAAGGGAAGCAGAAAGAGGGAAGAAACGCGCCAGAAAACAAGGAAATACGTTGGGAAAGGGATGAGAGGGAGCGGTGGGGGGAGAGAGAGGGTTTTTCTCGAAGAGCCTTGGCAAGGGCGGGCTCGGGACTAACCTTGTTTCCAACCTGAAGCTCCCCCGTTCATCGCCTCGCTCTTGAATTTTCTTCTCCTCACCTCTCTGAAAATCGCGCGTCGTTTCGCCGGATAAACCGACGTCGGAGCTTTTTCGACTATTTTCATATTTCCTCGGGCTTTTGTGCTTCGAGAAAAATACTCTCGATCGGCGTGCCAGCGATCGATACTCGAATTCCCGCGACCCTTTTTATTTTTTTTATTTTTTTTTTCCTTCCCACTTTTTAATTCAGCTCCGGAGCGTGTTGGAAAGTCGATTCGCGTTCGATTCTTGCCCGCAACTTTTAACGCGTCCCCTCTGTAACTCGGTGACTGGAATTACCATAATTTTCCTGACATTTCTTTGCTACGACGCGCTGCGAAAAACAAATAAATTTCGAGCGACCGGCGAGAGCCTCCGGCTCGCCGATAACTTTCGGTAATGGCTGAAGAAAAGTTTGAAAATTATCTCGACTCGTAAAATATTCATCGTGAAATTTAGCATAAATTTTCATCGACTCCGACGCGACGGGAGAGCGAGATAGTGCGGAGCGAGCTTGACGGAAAATCCGAAGAAAAGATGATGAGAGGAAGAGTGCGCGCGGGGGGTGGATGCGGGAGAAAATGAGCAGAGGGGCCAGTTCGATTCCGGAGGACAGACGAGAACGATATTGCCAGATTCCAGAAACGGACCGGGTATTTCTGGAACGCGAAAATATATAGTGCGCGCCGAATTAATAACTGCTCTAAAATTGATAGAGAACGGAAGCGACGACGGCCGGAGAGAAAGCGAGGAATAAACGCAGGGATGGGGACAAAAGAGAGATACCGGTATCGCTAATTTCATAATTTAACAATAATTGGAACAACGATTATAGTTCTCGGCGCGCGGGGTTGGGTGGAGGAGCCGGAATGAAAATAGTCGGATCCGATGAGGTTCTCTTATTCGTTGCATGCTCGTATACACGGAACAACAATAGCTGGTAGAGCGAGGGTGTGTACCAAATGAAATAATCCGTTTAGCCCCGGCGTTCGGTGCGGCTCGGTCTCTTCCCATTCGCCGGATCCAATCTCCGTATTCTCTCTCTACTTCGGGGGCATTGATATTTTTCTCCGCAGCCGTTGTCTCGCGAGACTCCGGTTATCATCTCGTTAATCAACAGCCAGCGGCGACAGTCGTTGCCCCGGCGACACAAAAATCCGGAGCTCGTTAAGGTCGAGACTAATTCTTGCACTCACACGCTCCCGGCTACGTGCGAACGCATATACGAGAGCCGACGACTCGCGCACGCTCTCTCTCTCTCATTCGCCATAGAATCCAACTTTTATTACGACCCCTTTTCTTCATCTCCGCCTGACATTTCCAATTTACTTTTCATTAGGCGCGTACAATCTGCGACGAATGAAGAACCGATATCGAGATTACGGGGGGGTTGAAGTTTCAGCATAGTACGCGCGGAGAACGAGAGTCATCGCTAGGAAAAAAGAGAAAGAGAAGCGTCCCCGAGCTCCCAACAGCTCTCTCCGCTATCTTCTCCCTGTCGACCGTAATCTCGTTCGCGGCATATTTTTTTTCCTCCCCGCCTGGCCAACGGGGAGAAAAAGGGCCGGTGAGGAGTCAAGAGTCTGAAAGAAAAAGGCGTCCGTATAACCGAGGCTACAAGAAAGTGCACTTGGCCTCCTTCAAATTTCTTTCCCCCGGTGTATATCTCGCGCAGCTTCCGGTAATCGCCTCTATCTCGACCGAGAGTCTCGCGATACCCTCGCCTTGTCACTTTTGCCCTCTTTTCTTCTCGCCCACCCTCGAGAGCGTCGAATTCCGACACTTCCCAGTTTCGAATTTCCCCTCCCACCCCCCACCGACCCTTTTTTTTTACCACCCAACTTTTCCTGTCGCTTTTTTTATCAATTCTCGTGAACTTCCTCGAATCTTTACAGACTGCCTCGTGACTCTTCCATAAATTTCTGTTCGCGACGAATCTATGTACACGAACGCTTTCAACGTTTATTATTATTTCCCGACTCGGATTACGTTATAATATCCGGTCACGATTACGTAAGATTTTTTCTTATATAGTCTTTTCAGGAATTATGTCATTCTTTTTCTCTGAAATATATTTATTCAATTAATTTTTTTATTTTATTTGTAAAATATATCAAAATATATTTTACATGTAATGGCTTTATAAAGCATATTATATTTAATCATTTTAATTGCTTTAATATTCTCTATTGGAAATTTTCTTTAAAGTATAGAAAACTTTTCATTTTTAAAATTTGTTAAATCGTGAACAATTTAATTTTTCGAGGTTTCCAGATTTTTCCTCTTCAATGGATTTCGAAAATTCTCATAAGATCATTAACAGTATACTAGTTTTCCTCAATTTAACATAATTTTTCCTAGTGCAATTATCTCGACTTGTTTTTCTATATCTGACATTTCCATATGACTCGAAATTTTTAATACTATAATTGAAATATAAAATTTAATTTTTGTTTTGTCCCACAAAGAAAAGTCTTCAAGAATCGCCCTTACCGATGGAAAGTCGAGTTTTTAATATACACGTGAAAGAACAAAATCCTTACATTTCTAAAAAAATATCTGTCTGAGATACTCTCCGGTTTCGACACTGTGTTTTTTCCTCCGTAAAATAATCCCAGTCGCTTTTATTAATTCTCACGACTCTTTCTTGAAATTTTCCCGCACGGCAGTTTCATATCTCTCGCGACTGCCGTGCAGAGATTCCAGTCGTCGGATCGACTCGAGAGCGTTTTGTACATTGATTATTATTTTACGGCTGAGATTGCGTCGAGTCTCAAAAGGAAAGCCGGGGGAAGCCAAGGGAGAGACGCAAGGCAAAGGCTGACAGAGGTTAATCCGAGCTCTGTTTAATTAGCGAGTTGTGTCATGCGGCGATCCGGCGTCTTGCGCAGGATGAGGAGAGCGAGCGAGCGCTCCCGAGAGCACTCGGTGATGACGGAGCGCCGAGTCGCAGCTCATCTCGCTCGGACCGGCGGTGGCGGCCGCGTGTGACATCGGCCCTCTCCGCGCCAGTTGTACATGTGTACGCCCGCCCGCGTACACATGTCCGGAACGAGCTCCTCTTCGCTCTCTTTGACGCGAATGTTCCCAGGCTCTGATGATGGCTTCATCCGCGCGCCTTTGTGTCCCCCGATGAAGGATCCGGAGACAAGCTCCCGGCCGATCCACCCCTGAACCAGAAACATCGTTGCACCTCGAAATGAGCACATGGTGCTCATTTTCGCTCCTCCCTTCGCGACCCAAATATCTCGCATCCCCGATTCTCGCGGCAACTTAATAAGCACCTTAACCCGGCCAAGGAATTCTCTCCGCTCAACGTTTTTCGCATACTTTCCCAAATTTTTCACCGCCGGCTAAATGCCTCCCCCATCAGCGAGGTATACACGAACTTATTCGGCTCATTATTATTATTATTATTATTGCGCGAACTTGCCAGGAAGTTGCTCCCAAGTCTCGCGATTACGCATCTAATTTCTCTGAATATTTATTTTCGCGATTAACCGACGAAATTAACGCTCCGCGTTTGCTGGCTGTGTGAAAAATATATATAATTATAGCAGTTATTTTCGTGGTATATTCTCTGGTCATATTTTCGCTCGCGTTTCATTTAAGGGAGCAAAGTACTTTCGGACAGTTCGAAAAATCGCTTTTTTACTTCTTAGAGAGCGCTACGGCAAAACTTATATAAAATATAAATTGAAAAAGGTTTTAAAGCGAAATTCGAAGTTGCGCCGACGATATACATATATATACACAGTTATATTAATCGTTGAGAGCATCGTTTACCGTGCGGCTTGACCCTCGAACTTTCACCGCGCATTTCTCGAAACCACATTTTTCGAACTCGTGTACACCGGAAAATTGTCAACCGACTAATATGAAACTGGGCTCAAGTATTAATGAAACAATATACTCCTGGACATGGAGTTGAAAGTTTATGAAACCCGTGTATTGTGGTAAAAAAGATTTATTTGTACCAAAATTTGTGATACATTTTTTGAAAGTATTAGCACTTCTTTTTAAACACTTAAAAAATTATATTTCTGTAAACTTTGGATTGATTCGACAATAATTTATTCTTTAACGATTTCTTTTCAAATATTCAAAACGTTTTGAAATATGTCTTGGAATAAACAATTTAACGAGCAACAATGTGGCTGCTTTTTTTCTTTTTACATTTTTTAATTAATATTTTGCTGTTCTTCTAAGCTTCATATAACTTCGCATAATACGCACTCTGTTCCAATTAATTGATTAGAGGCTTCATGTCTTTTTTAAAGTATAGGATGAAAAAAAAATTAAAAGTCACAACTTTTACTTTTAACATTCACCGTTTTATCTCAAGTGACTGTTTCTCTAAATATATCGTTCAAGGACTCAACAATTTGTATTCAAGGTAAAAATCCATTTCGTTCATTCAGACTATTATGTACTATAATAACTCCTACAATTTTTAAAATATTTCCCTGTTTAATTTTTCACACAATATATGCGTAAAATATTCATGATTTTCGAAGGAAAAGTATCGCGAAAAAAATCTTGTTAGTCTTTTGCCTTTCTGACTGAGTATACGTGATATCCCTTAGATAGAATAGACAGTAAACGTGTAATATTTGTGCCGCTCGAGAGAATTTGAGCGAATGGGGAAAATATCGATACAAGT
>JAPYYW010003259.1:0-15759 GCA_030522545.1 Cremastinae sp. A BG-2022a
CTTTCAAATTTTCAACGTGTTCTTAATGAATTTCGATTCCCTATACTTTTAACATGTAAAACTTCATTTATTTTCGCCAAGGCTATCGAAACCCCTTAACATCTTGAAGTAAATCGCAAAAAGTAAGCTCTATGATTATACGCGGAGAAGGTATATATATATATATATATATATATATATATATATATATATATATTCGATATCGAATGAAAATGAGGAAAAATAAGGGGAAGATAAATTCGGGGGGTATCCGGGGGACGGAAGCCGGGGGTTTCGTTGGGCCGTTGATAAATTGAGAGCGGTGTACGTGCGCACGAAAAGCGGGATCTCCGCGTGGATCGTTAAAACTTACGAGCCACGCAATTACGAACGATCCGATAAACGATGTCAAACGAGCGCGTCCTATAGGCGCAGTCCTTATTCCCTTTTCTTCGCTCTCCTCCTTTGCTCGATCTCCTCTCCCCCGAACACGAGTATAGACCTCGCCCCGTCATTTGCTCGTGGATCGGCGGACCTCGCATCACTTTCGCATCGAGCCTTGGTGGAGAAACGCTCGTAAAAAGCATTTCGGCATACAGATAAGATCCCCGGCGAGAGAAAGAGAGTGCTCCTCGGAGATTCTGTCGCAGAGCGAGAATCTATAATGAATTTCTTCGTTCTCTCGCCCGATCTCGGCGATCCCGAGGCTCATCCTCCTGTTCGCGCTCTTTAGATAAATCAACAATTCGTGCTTTCCGCGGGAATAAAATTTTCTCAGGAAAGCAAAAGTGTCGGTCGACGCACACAGAGGTACGTCAGAGCCGCATGAAAGAGTTTTTTGTGGTAGGCCATGGTAACGAAATTCGTCAAGAGGCCCGAATGGCGATGAAGTCGGCTCATGCGCATGCATATTTATATACGAGGTAAAAAAAGAGTCCGGGCATTTCGTGTACGGATGCGTACGAATGATCGGGGAAGCCAGGGGGGGGGGAGAGGATCGCCAAAAGCGAAGAAGAAGAAGAAGAAGAAGAATAATAAGGAAAGGGTCGACAACCGGTGCCTTCGTCTTCTTCTTTTTCTTCTTATTCTTCTCGTCCTTCTCCTCGCCTCTTATTATTATTGCCTCCTGAGGTTGGAACGCTCACGCTAAGAGGCTTTCCGAGGTAGCCATTAATAATCGCACGGTCCCGGAGGCGAGCCGAGCAGGAAGATTCGAGGTTAGCTCTCCTCCCGCTGTTCTTGCTCACTTTTACAATAATGTTTCGATGCAACATCGACGGAGAGCGTGCGCGCACATGATCGGCGAGCGCGCGGTAGCGAGTCCGAAACGGAGAGTGGACCGGAGGAGTGATTTCGCGAAGCGGCTGCCGCTCATCGCGCGGAAAATAAATGAAATTCGGGCGCAAGAAAAAAAAAATGGACGTTCGCGGAGGACGGGAACGCGACGGGAGGAAGCGTCGCGGCAAGACGAACGAGGATACGCACGTGAAGAATTTCGTCTCTTGCACACCGCGAAGCGATCACTCGCACACGCGCCCACCGTGTCCGCATAAAACGCCTGTCCGTGTTATACATAATGTACATGTGGTCCGGCGCGCTAGAGAATCAAGGCAACAATTTTACGAGGCAGACGTAAATTCCCCGAGACGAATAATTACGCGGCTTAAAAATCGGCGCTGGCTCCACCGAGTGGAACGACCTCCGAATAACCATAAGTCGAGCGTTACCCTTGCCACGCCGGACCCCAAAATGTTTTTTTGTTTTTTCTTTTTCTCTCTCTCTCTTTTTTTTTTTGGAACCTTGGAGAAAAATTTGTGTCCTGGCACAGCTGCGATTTTGTACAAGAACACGCCGAAATCTTCCCAACAACGACCAACTCATCGCGAGCGCATGAGAAAACGAGACAGAGTTCGTTTCGGTTTATTTTTATTCCATGCTTTCGCAGTGCACAAAATACCTATGAGGTAAACGTCCCAATAAATGGATATGTCCCAATATTATTTTTAATATTTGGGTTATTCATTTCTCAATAAGATCTTATGGATTATTTTTCATATACAATGAACGTTTATTTTTCATAATGCTCATTTATTGGAACAAACTCGCTCAAGCTTATAGAGACAGGGTCGATTTTCTGTCCAACCATTGGGACATTCTACATATTCAAGTATTTAGTTACTAAAAATATTATCTAAAATTAACATATAAAATGAATTTTGGATCACTAAAATATTAGACAATAGTTTAGATGTGAATAAGAAGCAGATTTTGTTGTTCGTATATTTTTTAAACAAAGATAAAGTGTGAAAACGTCTAGTTGACCAACTATTGGAACGTTTACCTTATATAAACTTATGAAGAATATAAAATTAAAAAAGTAAAAAATGTATAGTGGGTACGACAGCAAGGAGTTCGAGGTAAGGAATCGTGTGAAAGTCGTATTTAAAAGTTTGACGATATAGAAACATTAGTGCAAAATTTTTGAAAGTTTCATTATTAAAAAACAAAATTTTTAGAGATTTGATGTTGAAAATCATAATTTTTAATAAGGGCTCTTATAAAATCTGTAATAACTCGTTTATTTCAAATAAATCTTGATTAAACTATAACAAAATCTATAGATATATGTAGATGACTCGTAAATGTGTATACAAACAATACGAATGAATATTTAATATCTACACACATATTTTATTAATATTTTTATGAGAGTAGATTTCACCATGCATTACAATGAGTTCTGTTGTAAATTTAACTTTCTTCCACCTGCAAGATTACGTTGCTTCAAAAATTGCTGCACAATTTCTCTCAAAAGTAATATTACTTATCGTTATCGTGAACTGGTTAAACAAGTTGACAAGTTCTACAGAAAATTTTCGAGGACAACAAGTCGAGCAACATATAAGAGTACACAATTCTTTTTTTAAGGTAAAAAGCGATGTAAGATGAGAGAGAATATGAAAAAATAAAAATAAAACGAAAGAGAAGAAAAATGATGATATAAGGGGACGATGGAAGCAACTAAAAACTTCGAATTGGTTGCAGAGACCCGGGATAAATTTTGCGAGATCGAGAGGCAATACTTTAGCGGTTCCCTCGTTGCCGAGGAAAGTTAAATCATCACGTTGAAACTTTATCGTCGTGAGGTCAGCGACTACACGTATATACGAGTGTACACACGATTCTATTGATATATTGGCTTAAAGATATTTTTCTCTCTCTCTCTCTCTCTCTTTTTTTCTCAAATACTCGTGTATCCATGTGCCGAGGAGCTTTCGCAGTAGAGCAACACCAGGAAGACCATCGACGTCGAATAACATGTATCCTATCGTATGCATCGTTGACTCTTTGCTTTCGCTCAAGATATACGACCTGATATTTCTACACACGATTCTGTACATCGCAGTACACTGAACAACGAAAATTTTGAAAGAATTCACGATTCTCGTATATCGTTTTGCGATAATGAATCGGAGATTGCGATTGTGAGTTTGATAAATTGAACTTGTTTTATATGAGTTTAAAATATCTGTAGAGATTTGATTTTATTTTTTTAATTTCTATATCACGACAATAATTATTTCATGCAATCGTGATTAATTTTCTACAATGTTCAACATAAACATATGCGATTTGCTTTTTTAAATATTTTGATAACATGTAAAAAAACAACGACGTTACCCTGGTATAAGAAGTTTCATTTCAAAAGAGTCGATCACTTTTTCTAGAGAAGTAGTATTTATAAAGTGATGCAAGTTTATAAATGTTCTAAAAGAATTGTCAATGATGATAGAATAAACGTATTATGGTATTTAGTTTAATTTTTTTAGACTTTCATAGTTTATACTATTTGGTCTCAGTTTTGAAAGTGTATATCTAAGACGTAATCGTGTAAATTATCAACAAGTAAAGAGTTTTTTTGATTTCACTAACTTTTGAGACAGACTGTGTAGTAGAAAACCCTTTTAGAAAATATTTTTAAAAAATGTAATCTGATTATTTTATCTTTCGTTTATACGAGAAAAGTGACAATAGTGCTAGTAATATGGCCATGGCAGTTGTTGCAAATTGACTAAAAAATAACATACTCGAAATACAAGGTCATCCAAGATTAAGAAAAAAATTTAGTTCAGATTTGAGAAAAAAAAAATTAAACTAAGCTTCTTCGATGTTGTATAAAAATGTGGGCAAAATTTCAGAAAGCTTCACCACGTATATAGAAGTTGAGATATTTATTGTTGAATATCGCAATATTTAACCTGTGCGCTCTTATGGAAGGATGCAAAAAAATGTGATTTTTACCAATAAATATCTCGACTTCCGCATGGTGAAACCTAAAAATTAACACACGTGTGCATACGACGTTAAAAAAAGTTTATAAAAAATTTTACCAAAATGTGAACTAAACGATATCATGGTGTAATTATCTTAAGAAGGTTCGATCGTTTTCCTTCCCTTTCTTCGTTAAAATCTCGCGTATATCGTGATACTTAATTTGTAATCAAATTTCAATAATATTTATTGTCTATATAGAAATCGGGATATTCAAATTTGCTAAAACATTTTTTTTTCATATGGTATTTGCAAACGACGTCTTAGTATCACAGTTTTGTAAATCACTCCAATTTAAGCGTAAATAAATAAGAAACTTTATATTTTCGTGACCAATATTTTTTTTTAACCATACATAGGCCTCGGACTTCGGATGAGCGCAAAAAATGGTTTTTTTTTCTTACAAAGTTCGTGAACTTTGTATCGACCGGGATAGATCGTTTGGTAGCCTCGGAGCTCGTTAATAAGAAATGTGGGTGACTATCGTGTGTGTTTTCCACTATCAGTCCCGTCGGCGTCTTACAGCCTTTGCAGGACGGAACGAGCCCGCGTGCAACGATCGACGAGTGCACACGAACTCGTACGTGCGATCGCGTGTCCTCTCGTCGCGAGATCCTTCGATCCGGAAAAAAGATATGCATCCGAATCGCAATCTGCACGAAACATGTTCACGACCTCTGCAAAACGCTAACAGGGTTTGGGTTGTACTATTCGACTCTTTCGTACAATCGATGTCCTTTATCGCTTGTATTCCTCACGACTAGTATTTACATAAAACATCTCTTTTGCCTCGAGATATTTATTTGTCGATTAAGACCATACATCAAAGAATTTTTTTCATAAATATTTGGGTAATCTGTGATCAAGTTTCACGGTACGTGCTTTCTAAAAAAATGTTTCATTCCTCGTTCTGGCGATGATGGTCCATTTTTCAATTTTCTCACCAGAGGAAAAATTACGAGAAGTGGCACATGACGGGCCGAATATATGAACTCGAAAACGACGCAGACGAGAGCAAGTTTGAAACGGTAAATTCAAAATAATGACTTGCCAAACGATAAGGAAAATATGAAGCGTCGTGAAGCTCCTTTCGGTAAACTTCCGAAACTGCTTTTGGTAAACTGTAGCTGCGTCACGGCTTGACAAATTGAGTGCATACGCCCTCTTCATTTTTTCATCGTCACTGCGTTTTTTTGTTCTCTCGAATTTTAAGAAGGCTGCAAAGCGATGTCTAGAAATTAGTCTTACAACGCAGCCGCTTTTATTGACATGTTTGTATTTATATTAATTACTCGATTAATTCATTAGAGGTTTCATCTCTTTTTTAATATAGGATACAACCGCACTGACATTTTTTTAAAAGTATTTGAAACACTAAACTATTCACTTTTCGTATGATTGAAAATTACACTGGAACTGATACCCGATTTGAACTTGTCGATTTTCCACGAAATGTTTTTCGATAATGAACAATCTGGCGAGACCCGACACGTCTTACCCCGACACTTTACAGCGGCCTACTGATTCCAAATTCAATCGAAAATCAAAGCAATTAAGATCGTGTTTAGTTTTTCCCTCGATCTCGACTAATTACCATGGAAACAATTAATGACCGAGGGATTAACGAAAATTTGAAAATTTTTTTTCCTCGTTACACTCGACGAATTTTCTCTCTTTTTTTATGTTTACGATCCCCGAACTATTCAGGTGTATCTGTCCAGGTACATTTGATATAAATAATCGAAAATTGTGTTGCAAGTTTTTTTTCACATTAAAAATAGGAAAATCTCAACATTTTAAGTGGCAATATATTTTCGTGTCCTCGACGATATCGACTTCATAATAGGTAATTCCTGAAAATTTTTGCAAGACGAAATTAATGATTCAAACATCAAGGTTTTTATTTCCAAAGTATCGCACGTTGAATTTTTTTTAATGGGTAGAAATTAGCTAAAATTGAATACGCTTCACATAATAATGCGCTGTATCCAGATTAATCTATTAAAGGCCTCATGTCTTTTTTAATATAGTATTAAGATTTTTAATTTGAATTAGGATTTTTATATTGCATATTTTTTAATGACGAACAAAATAAGAGATTTTTTTATTTAGATCTGCAGTCTTTAAGGTAGTACAACCGCAAAACCGTGTTGAGACAGATTTTCTTAAAAATTTGCACAGGTCTTCTTTAATGTCATGAAAACATGTGTCAAATTTGACAAAGCTTCATCATCTAGAAATCGAGATATTATACACTGAAAGTCGTTGCTTTTTTGAATCTCCCATAAGAGCCCATGTTAAAAGCAGCAACTTTTAAAAATTAATATCTAAATAACTACATGACAAAGCCTTTTTAAATTTTGGAAACACGTTAACACAGTGCTAACGAAGATCTGTGCAATTTTTGAATAAATTCTGTCTCAAGAAATTTCAACATGATTTTACATTTAATTAACACATAAGGACTAACTTTTGAATAGACTGTCTCGGTTGTGCTACCTTAACACAAAAACCTAAATAATTGTACATAACCATTTTGGGCTATATGTTGACGTGTTAAACAGCATATTTTCAATTCAATTTTTCTCGAAAATGACATCGACAACCTCCCTCGATATTTTTTCTTAAAAATTATAGATACTACTAAATTTACTGATATACTGATCTGCAAACTTTCGTTTGACTGGAGAACTATTGTACCTTAAATAGCAAATATTCGATCGATTAAAAATTGCCCCAGATATACGCGTTGAAAGAGCAGTGAAACTACGCATATCACGGTTATTATCCTCGAATCTCCAAGATTTCACCTTCTCGCGTTCCATGGATCTCATATATTCGAGCTCCCAAGCCGCACGTGCGCCCGCCGTGAAATAGAAATTGTACGAACGCACGAGAGAGTGATACGTCTCGTCCCTCGTATTCACGAGCGTATATAAAATACATTTGCTCGACATACATATAGAGAGGACACAATGCACGTATATGGAAGAGAGCGAGAAGATAGTTCGTGTGAAAAAGAGAGTCGCGTGGCGCGAACGAAAAAAAAAGGCACGAGAACAATGGCCCCGGTACAATTTGCAGGAAATTCAACGAAACTCGATTCTCCAGTCCTCTGGCTCCGCAGCGAACGAGAGTCTCGAGGACTTTCCTCGGTGTGCGTGAACGCGGGCGCGTCTACGAATTTAATTAGTTATCCGAAAGTATGGGAGCCTCGCTCTGACGGCGGAAAGTCGGAGCCGACGGTGATACCTGGGAACGAGGCGATCACGATAATGTTTAACGGGTTTCAACGAACTTGCGCGAGGATTTGTCTCCGGGTGAATTTTGCGCTCGCTTCATATTCTTCTTTTAACACTTTGTCATGAACTTTAAATTAAATGCACCTCTAAAATTAAACGGTACAATCAATAGACTCTTTTTTAATCAATTTGTATTATTTTTCTACAAAATAGGTATAATTTTATCAAATTTTTCTGAAATAATAGGTCTTTGCCTTGCATGGTGAAAGATTTTTAAATTTTATACACGTATGTAGATCATATCAGAGAAAATTTGCACAAATTTCCAACGTAATCTCATTACAATTATTTTGTGTTAGAGCTACCTTAAAGAAAGTTTTACTTGGTTTAGTCAAATTCAAAAGTTATGTTTGTCAGACGAAAAAGGCTTGAATTTTAAAGGGTGGTTATCACGGTAAAGTCAAGTTAAAAAATAATGTTTGAATGCGAGAAGGCTCTTAAAATAAACATACGATATTTCTCAAGTTTTTTTTTATCTTCATGAGGAAAAATGATATTTATCGTGAAATAATACAAGCAAAACGCTGTGAGTTTTCTTTTTCCTGGAATCCCTTTCTATATCTTCTATTTATATCTTATTCTATACTCTATTTTGAAGAAAATTTCTATTATTTTCACCAAACTTATCTTCACGTCTAATTGTAAATGGAAATGTGTTAATTTTTTCGCAAATATAGGAAATGTATATAAATCTGTAGTTTTTGATAAAATTGTACATAAGAACGAAATTTGTCCTAATTGTCTTAAATTTGGGTCAGTAAATCTAAGAAATTGTCCAAAATGTTAATATTTTGATATTTTGAGTGTGACTTGACCATTTCGTACAATAAAGATCTAAGTAACAAGCGTCCTAATTTAAGTAAAATTTTGCACTGATCTTCCTATGGCATTAAAGAAGATTCATCTTATTTTTGTAAAAAATATTATTTTTTAATATAATCACATAGAAAGTAGACTTGTCATTGGATGACCTTCAATTTCAAGTATGTTCTTCTTTATTTAACTTCCAACAATGTTTCTCAATAAATTTTTACTTTAAAACCACTTAGTATATGGAAGGAAAACGTTATCAAAATTTTGATTTTTTGCTGTACGGACCCAACACCCTCAAATTTCAAGTTATGATGATCTTCGATATTGATTTTTCGATGTTGACCTCATGTGAAAAGAATTTGCAACACAATTTTCAATTATTTATACCAAGTATACCTGGATAAATATACCTGAATAATTCGGGGATCGTAAACATGAAAAAAAGAGAGAAAATTCGTCGAGCGTAACGAGGAAAAAAAAAATTTCAAATTTTCGTTAATCCCTCTGTCATTAATTGTTTCCATGGTGATCGGTCGAGGTCGAGTGAAAAACCGATTAAGGTGTTAATTGTTAGGTTTTATGACGAAATTTGGAATCAGTAGGCCGGTGTCAAGTGTCGGAGTAAGACATGTCGAGTCTCGCCAGGTAGTTAGCTACCAAAAAACAATTCGTAGCAATTCAACAAGTTCAATTGAGTGTCAGTTCCAGTTATTTTTGATCATACGAAAAGTGAATAGTGTTTAGTGTGTTTAATTTATATTATCGTTTCAAGATATTTTTTAAAAAAATTCGGTGCGCATGTATCCTATATATTAAAAAAAAAGAGATGAAACCTCTATTAAATTAATCGGAATAGAGTGCATTATGCAAAGGTGTATGAATTGTCCGCCTATAGAAGAACAGCAAAATATCAACTCAAGCATGTAAAAAAGCGGCCGCTCGTCGCTCGTGACATTAAAGAAGACCTGTGCAAATTTTAAAGAAAATCTGTCTCAACACGGTTTTGCGGTTGTGTACTACCTTAAGGGTGATAAAGATTGAATTCGTCGAATTTTTTTGGATCTGCAATTGCATGCTTTTCCGAGGGTAAATTTATTCGGGGCAATACTGATTATCGCCGTCAGATCTCCGTGCGCGTATACTTAAAGATTCTCAGCTGAGCTTCTTCGCTTTCCTCTCGACTTCCGTTCCTTTTACTTTACCTTTTCCTCCGGCTCGTTTGTTCTGTAGGTCAGGGACGTACTTCCACCCGTGTCTACTTGCTCATCCGGCTACAGATTCTCCTTTTTATCCGTGTACTTGCGTTTTCCTTGACGATTCAAAAAAATATATACCATGGGAGATTGTAAGAACGCTCGCGTTACGGTTAGGGGCTCGAGACTGCGCGATTTTCGCCGCGAGAGAGTGCGTCTGACGCGAATCTCATCATCGTCTTGTGTATTTTATAGATTACCAAAAAATCTCGCAAGCGTGGCGTCAATTTAAATTTTTTCACCAAAAGACGCGATCCAGGCTCAAACTCGCCCTTGGCTGGAAAATAAGCGGAGTCTCGCATCGCGAGCACGGACAATGTACACGCGCCTTGAACTTTGTTTTGCCCTGCGCCAGCGAAAGGCAGACTTTATCGGTACAATAAAATCAAAAGTTTTTATCTCAATTTATCTCGATACACTGAGAGAAAAGAATGATAAATTTTACTATACAAGAGTGACAACTATACTAATTATTATGGAACTAATTATATTCTGTTTAGATTCTATCCTATATAAATATACTTTATTTTATGATAAACATGTATTTAATTTTAAAATAATCAGCATAGTTGTCATTTTATGATAAAATCCACTATCATGATTTCTTTCAGCGTACCATGTGATTTTTGAGCTTAAATTTATTAACAAAAGTGGTTGCAAATTGTTTCAAGAATAACATATTTAAAATTCAAGGTCATCCAAGGTGACCTGTACTTGTTACGTATGTACGAAAATAAAAAAAATCATAATTTTAGGATTTTTTTTTAATTTAAAGGAAGCTTTTTTGATTTACAATAAAGAGAGCTATTCAAAATTTCAACAAGTTCCACTACCCAGAAGTCAAGATATCAAGAGTTGAAGATCGCAATATTTAAGACGTGAGCTCTTTTATGGGAGATTGCAGAAAATAGTGATTTTTGACAATAAATATCTCGAGTTCTACATAGTGAAACTTCTTAAAATTTAATATACAATTACACTGAGAAAAAATGTTGATTGAATCTACTAAAATTTTGTTGATTCAATAAATATTAATTAAATCAACTGAAATTTTGTTGATTCAACAAAATTTTAGTAGATTCAATCAACATTTTTTCTCAGTGTACATATTGTATATCAACGAAGGTTTTTGCAAATTTTCAAAAAAATCCTGAGAAAACGATTTTTTGATAGAACTATCTGAAAACGCAAGGAGAACGTGCCAGGAGCCGAGTTACGCCGCGCGATTGATCAGTAGAAACGATTAGGCAGTTACGTATTTATGTTCCATACTCTCGGATCCTGTTTACCATATACGTAGTAGAAATTCTTGACCGACGACGAGAGAGTCATTATCCTTCTAAAATAAGACACTCGGAATATCGATAAAAAATGATTTACAGATTTTGCACGAGAACGCGCAGAGAGGGCGCAGAGTGAGGAAATTGCTGCGTAAATCGAAGCATCGGGCGGGTGCATTGCAAATAACTGTAAGTAGCGGATGAGTGTAGGAAATAGTGAGTTACGTGCAGTTCGATATATAGTGTAGCATATAATGATGAGGGATGCGCGAAAGGAATGGGAGCGATCGAGCGCGTTCTCCCGTTCGCAATACACGCTATATCGTTCCAGTTTGTATTCGGAATGACAGACCAATCGTCCGTATAAGGTAAACGTCCCAATAGTTTAACAATTTTGTCATATTGGCAAAATTAATAAATTCAAATTAATATTTGAATTGTTTTTTTTCTCAATAAAATCGTATAGATTATTTTTCCTGTACGAATAAGTGTATTTTTCATGACGTTAATTTATTGGAACAAACTCGCTCAACCCTAAAGACAGGGTCGGTTTTCTGTCCAAATATTGCGACATTCTATACATATTCAAACGTTCTTATTTACTAGAAATATTGTTTAAAATTAATACATAAATTGAATTTTGGATTGCTAAAATACCAGATAATAGTTTATATATTAATTTGAAATAGATTTTTTTGTTTGAATATTTAAAAAAAAGATAAAATGAGAAAATAACCCTTAGCTGTCCAATTATTGGGACGTTTACTTTACCGAGCGGGTACGCGGAGTGCATTTCTTGAAATGCACACTGGTACGTCCTCATCTCAAGCGTCGAAGATGCGAAGAGATGCGCGCGTTAACCTTACTCTAACCCAGTTTGCCTCTTTCATTTTCCTGCGGAAGTGTATTCACGTATGCACACGCGAGGGTTAAGCCTTCTCGCATTCATACGTCGCTCGCGCTCTTGAGAAATTCTCGGCGGAGCCTTCATTCAGGCACTAAAAGAGCTAGAATACCGGAAAGGGACGATCTTCGGAGAGTTTTTGCTCCGTTGAAAACGAGAGAGAATCGTACCTGTGGTCGAATCGAAAATAACCAAAGATGACAAGCTCGCGGGCATGCATGTTTTATAATGCAGAGTTTGATGAACTTGCCAGATAATGATAAAAATAAATTAAAAAAAAATCTAAATGTACTTGGCAGTTTTATAGTTTTATCGTTTATTTAGGATTTCGTTGAAAATTTGCACAATTCTTGATATGATTTGCATAATGTGCATCAAATTTTAAGAGCCTTCAATACATAAAATTCGAAATATTCATTGTTAAAAATCTCAATTTTTAGCTCTTTTTGTTGTAATATAAAAAGCTTCCTTTAGTTTTTAAAAAAATTGTAAATAATTTTATTTTTTAATAATTTTTGAACATGCATTGCATATATGGATCACCTTGGATGATCTTGCATTTTTAATATGTTGTTTTTTAATAAACTTGCAACAAGTCTTCTTAATAGACGTAAAATAAGTTTAAAACCCGTATATGGTGCAAAGAAGAAGTGAGATAAACAAAAAATTCTTTTGAATGTATAGTGCACGTAAAACCAAAAATTCTAAAGTTTTTATAGACACCCCTTCGGTCTCTTTGCAAAAAGCGATATACATTTAAAAACACGTCCCAATAGTTGAACATGTTTCAAAAATTATATATATGATACATACTTTTTATATATTACTTTAAATTTGTGAATTCTTTTTCCAATATATTTTAAATTAATTATTTTTTTATAGAAAAAAGTATGCTTATGCGTAGAGTTCAATTATTAGAAAAATCTTGTTCGACGATCGTTCAGGATCGATTTTATTGTTCAACTATTGAGACGATTTAAAATTAAGACATCAAGTGAGTTTTAAATCGCTAAAATATATGAGAGAGTAAAATTTAGAAAGGAATTCGAAGTAATTTCGTTTCTTCGAATAATTTAAAAAAAATAATAAAATAGAATCGAAAAATCGTCGATCTTTCGTTTACGTTTTTACAAACGTTATAATGAGTAATTCGATGAACAGGTTGAAGCATGATAAAACCGTGTGAATTTCGGATGGTCTTGGACCAGCAAAAAGCGACGGCGAAACTGGGTACGATGAATGAGGGACGATGAGAGAACAAAATGAAATGAAAAACGAATAAATGAAATAAAATGAAATAAAGGAGAGGGAACAACGGTTAACGATTGTATAGGAAGGACTGTAATGCCGTCACGCAGGTTGGCAGGGGTTCGAGAGACCAGACGAGAGAATACCTTCTCCAAGTAGGATGTGGGACGGGCACCGGAAATCCCTCCCGAAACCGCTTCGCTGTCCACTGTATGGCTCCATCCGTATACTCGCTAATTTTCTATATCTCTTCTTGTGGCCTCTCGTCACATAACATTCATCATATTTTACATATTTATTATTATTTCTTCACCAATTATTATTACTGCTGTTCGTGCTCCTGGCTGGCTGAAAAACTCGGCAGATCGTCGAGACGAGCAGCTCGAAACTGCTCGCTCTCTCGAGGCCCGCGTACCGAATAAAATTACCAACTTTACGATCTCCCGTAATACGCTTTTCAAGAGAGCGACCGAAAAAGAAAAAAAAAAAGAAGATATCTCATCGAGAGAACGAGCCTGCTTCGTATCTCGTGAATATCAGAAACGAAAATATAATTCACTCTTCGAGCGCAACAAAAAAATAAGTTGTGAAGTAGCTCATCGGCCTATCGTCAATTAATCCGAAAGAGTTTCTATAGAAAAGAAAATATTAAATAAATTAATAGACTAATTTCGCTGCGATTTGAATCGTTTCCGACGTGACCTTCTCATACATCGGTGCGCGCTCGTGATATCATTGTTACGTGTTCTCAACGTACGACGGAGTAGGAGAAGCTCGCAGCCCCGAGCACAATGGAGGAAAAAGTTAAATAGAGGAGCAGCAAATTCACTTGCCGGATAGAGCGAGAGGTTTTCTTTCGCCGCGCTGCGCAAGGAGAAGGTGGAAAGAAGGTGGGTACGTTCCGAGGCCCCTCTGCGTTACCGTCCCCCGGGAGGAAGTACACGCGTTTCACCCGGTTGATGTACAGGAAACCTATACGGACACGCCAGTTCAGTCACATGTTTATCGTCGCTACAACACTCCGAGACACCGGCCTAGCTCTCCTCTCTCGTTCAACTAAAATCCTGTCGCAAACACTTCGACACTTCCATTCCTAACAAATTAACCAACAAGAGAAAATTAAAAAAGAATTTTAAAAAAAGAAGAAAACATCCGGAACAGTGTCGCGACAAAGTTTTTTGTGAAGTGATGGGATATTAGACATTTTTTGGATCTTCTTGTTGGATTTTTTGAAGATATTTTTAGAAATATTATTGTCGCGAGATATGCATTTATGCACTGTCGACGCTTTTATAGACGTTGAGACTGTATAATTGTCTTCGTGATTATTCGTCGATGCGTGCTCGGTGCGAGAGTAATAAACGGCGAGATGGAACGCGACGAGATGAGGAGGGCTTGAGATGTTGGCGTCGAAGCGACGAGTATCCTGCGGGGCCAAGGACGATAAATTGTGCAAGTGTAACATTTGTCGCGAGCTGAAGGGTTGCCGGATGGTTAAGGGTGACTCGGGTAAGACGAGCATGGAGCGATCGAATTTTATCCTCCGGAGGGCGATGCCTTTCGTCAAGCGTACGCCGACGAGGGAGTGGCAGGAAGCGACGAGGCTCGACGAGTACGAGAATTCTTCGACCCTGGAGGACGAGTCGCCCAGGCCGAAGCAGGATTGCCCCGTCGTTTCGCTCGTCGAAAATTCGAAGACAGCCCGGCAAGCCCGCGACGAGGTCGGCTGCTGGCCCGAGACGAAGATCGAGAGAGACGCGAACAACAAGGTCGTCATTTATTTCGGCGAGCAGCAACCGAGCGCTCGTGAAAATCGATCATTTATCGGTGCCTGTGACAAAAAGGTCGATCCTCTTCCGCGGGAATCCGACGACGACCCGGAGAACGGACGCGAGAACGCGCGGGAAACGGCCAACGGGAATTCGAGTTTCGCCGATGCAAAGACGAGCGGCTCCGCCGTGCAAAGAGCGACGTTATTGTCGTCGTGCAACGACGAGCGATTGCCCGATGAAGGCTCCTCGAGCTGGTCCTTGAATCGCCTCTCCGACGACCCGTACAACTTCCGGGGAGACGACAGGTCGGTCGCGTCCAGGGATTTGGCCAATCTCGAGGACGATCCCGAACGACAGGACGACGCGAACCGATCCTCGTTGTCCGAGAACGAGCCTCCCGACTCCTTCAACGACTCCCAGCGAGACATCGTCGTCAAGGTCTCGCCCAGCCGCGAGGACGTTCTCAGAATCGAGGAGGACGAGACTCTCCTCGAGGATTACTGGTCCCTGCCCGGGGACACGACGGGCTTTCGCGCCGACTGGAGCTTCGTTCAGCAGTGGAGACTCAGAGGGTAAAAACATCGATAAAAATCCAAAAATTATATGCGCATAACGTAAAATACACGTATTTTAAATATATACTAGGATCAGAGAAATCAGTCAATTTTAACAACAAATGTATATTATTTAGTAGGATTAGTAGGAATTGAAAATATATATTTTCTGAAAAGTTTATGTTTTTTTATAATGAATTGGTGGCACTTTTTTTTCTCTTCAATGAAATACAGTGGACTCTCTCAATAAGAGCCCAAAAGCCCCCAAGGGGAAGAGTTTTTCTCATAAATCGCATACCCCCACCAGGCGCGCGCTCCGCGC
>JAPYYW010003260.1:0-15757 GCA_030522545.1 Cremastinae sp. A BG-2022a
TAATCAATTTATACAGCGCATTAAACGAAATTGTATGAAGTATACGCTTAGAATAATTGTAAAACATCAATTCAAACATGTTGAAACGGAAAAAGCGGCAGCGTAGCGGCCGCGTCGCTGCTCGTTATATTATAATCGTATTGAATTTAAATTCAATATAAATATTGAACTTATTAAATAATAGAAATTATTATTAGAAAAATTATTAAATATATTCATTGAATGAATATATTAATATGATTAGAGGAATAATTTTTTGGCATATTTTAACTAAAGAGCATATTATTTAATTAAAATTTTTTTTATTATATTAATAAATCATAAATAGAATAGAATTATACTTATCTTAATTAATAGTAATTGTTATGATATTATTTATTATAAATTCGGAGGCTTGAAAATCGTGTCGCCGATCTTGGATCAGTTGCGTATATTTTTTAGCTTGTTCAGTTCTTGGCTTGCGCCCCAATTAAGGGCGCAATTTTCATTATCTACGAAAAATTTTCCGATCAAATAGGCTCTTAAAAACGAAAAAAAAATATTCTTAATTTATGAAGAGGATTGATTAAAAAATCTATATTTTGACTTATTCAAAACATTTTTTTGTGTAATATTTTTTAACGTTTGAAGCACTATATTTTTGGCGGATCCGACGGAGCGAAAAGTCACCTGTAATGTCGAAACAAAAACAAAAAAATCGCTAATCCAGCACCAGTAAGAAAAACATGCCCGAATAAAAGTGTGTTCCGTGGGGGAGATTCGGTTGAAAATTTTTCTCTGCGGAATTGCGCCACGGTCGTAAAGGGTCGATCGATTTTATATTCGTGGCGAAACGATTTTTGAGCGGAGCGCCCCCTAGGATCGCCGGGCTTTCGTTTCGTGATCCGCGCGCGAGAGCGCGCCCACGTCGGTGGCCGATTTTCCGAGGGACGAGCGCAGGAGATCCTCGTAATTCGAGACCGAGAGCGAGAAGAGCCGTTTGTTTCGAGTCTTAAGAGCCGGAATTATGCCGCGGGGACGCCAAGACGTGCCTCAATAATCCTTTTACGTTCGTACGTATATTTATGTCTGTGTATATATATAATATCGACCTGGCTCATAAGCTATTGAGCAAACGAGCTCGTTCTTCTTCTTCTTCTTCTTCTTTTCTGCACGTCCGTCGGCTCTCTTATTTCTCTCTTCTTTTATCCATCGTCATCCTTCTCCCGGCACTTTTCCTCGCCCCGATCAATCGTAATCCACTCTGAAGACGTCTCGTACAGTGGAAGCTCGACTAAGTTTCAAACTCGCGCCCCAAATAAAAAAATTATACGATAATGTAATTCACACATATCTATAAGTTTCATGCGCGATTATAACACACGATTTTCCTAGAAATATTTCACGGATTTGTAAATTTTTCTTGAAAAATCGCAGAAATGCGCTAATTACTCCAGTTGGCAAATCGATATCATTCATGACCCATTTTCGTGATCATAAATATTTACGATCGGATGTTAAATCGTAAAAAGGAACGGTCGTTCTTCGCCTTTTTCTCTCCTCCATTATTCCTCTTTTCTTCTCCTTCGTCTTTTTATTCAAGTGAAATGACTCTGTTGTAATTGTCGAAAGGACGCGGAGATCATCGAGAGACCACGCGGTGCTCCGGACAATAATCAACGGCTCGCTCGAGGCCTGCACCTGGCAGAAAATGTACAAATGAAAAAATAGAACGAGATGTATCTTGCGCGTAGCTTTTCAAATTTTCATCAGAGCCAATTCGAACTTATCGTTTGAAAATAAAAGTAAATGTCAAATAATTTTAAGGTAGGGGCCGCATGAAAATCGTTTAAGACAGAATTTTTTTTAAAATTTTGAAAAATTTTCTTTGAGGTCATGTCGAAATCTATGCCAAATTTTATGAAGCTTTACCATCTAGTAATTGAAATATTAATTGTTAAAAATTGTCGCATTTTTTGACCTCTTATAAGAGCTAGTGTTAAAAGTGGCAATTTTTAAAAATAAATATGTTGATAACCACATGGTGACGCCTCTTTAAATTTTGCATAGACATACATTAATATGATGTCAAAGAATATCAGTATAAATTTTGAAAAAATTTTGTCTCCAAAAAATTCAAGTGATGATTTTACATTTAATTAACACGTGCAGTCAAATAACTTTTGAATAGACTGTCACGCGACTCCTACCTTAAGGACGAATTTTAAGAAGAATTTTAAGGACATTATGTTTAAATTTTTAAACATTTTTAAAAATTTTACATATATTATTGAATGACATCTCCAAAGTTTCATGCGAAAATTTTATGCCGATTAGGAAGTTCGAAACAGAAAAACGTTTTTAACAAATAAAAAATAAGTTTTTTATTGACATAAATATTTGTTACATACTATTTTATGTACGTACGTGTGTTAATCGTAGAAAAAAAATTCGTAAAATAAAAGAAGCAACATGCAGCAAACAAGAAGCTCAACATCCTTAATTACTCAGATGCGGAATCAAAGATTAAAAGAAAAAGAAAAAAAAACGTTTGAGATACTAAATTATTCCCTTATTGCGACGCAAAACTCGTGGATAATCATTCGCGAGACTCGTGGGTGCGACCAAGAAGAGCATGATCTCTGAGATCGATGTTGCAAGGTCGTCAGGATCGAATAATCTCGCTCGGACATCCATTACGATCGGAAAGAAGTATAACGCTGGAAGCGCGCACACGCGTGACAATTAAGCATCGTTCTCGTCGAATCATCGCTCCGATCTCGGGCTCACCTGCGAGGATTTTGCCTCCTTGAATATTTAATCGAGGAGGAGAGCACACGAAACGAACGAAAAAAAAGAAAAAAAAAGAAGATTGATTTCCCCGGCGCGCGTTTATTTACGCTCGATTGGCTTATTTTTTTTTTTCAAATCGTTCGCAGTTTCTTCGGAGCTTTGGATAAATGTTTTCACTTCTGACGTCTCACTCGGCCAAGGAGTTATATATCTTCGCGCGGCTCTTTCACGAGCGCGGTAAATTCGAAATCGATCGCTCCGGAGCGATCGATTTCCGGTGCCGAGCGTTTCTCTCTCCCTTGACAGGGCGCCCGCTCGCTTTCCCGACAGCGAAAAAGTCACGTAAATGAAATATCGGCCTATCGATTGACTCCGATATCCGAAAGGATCCGATGTCGTCGATAAACGTCGCGTGTGATTCCAAGGATAAACGCGTGTCCAACAAATTGAATTCTCTTTTCAAGCGAGAAGCGAGAGCGGGACGGCGAAACAGAGAGAAAGAAACGCCACGTGTGACTTTCGATATTCCTCGAAGATCATTCGTCAGATTAAAAAGCGATAGAGAGAGAGTGAGAGAGAGAGAGAGAGAGAAAGAAACCATCAACTCGAAGGATATATCTCTGCTCATCGCGTTCCAGTTATAGAAATCTAAGTCCTCTCAAACGCGCCAAGATTGCCGGGTATCGGTTCATTGTATTTTTTTATCCCCACTTTTTTTCTCTGCTTTTCGTCTCGCCTTTTTTTCCCTCCTCCGCCCAAGCCGTTAATAACTTAACTCCATACTTTGGCTAGAGAAGGCCGGAGCGATCCGCTTTTACGACTGGAGAAACATACATTCGTTTTCCGAGAGCTCGCATACCGCAATTCCAACTTTTAATGTGTGCACGGCTCATCCTTGATTTTACGAGTACACGGTCGCACCATTTTTTCTTCGTCCTGTTCATTACGCGTTGACGATTGCTCCGAATACGAAGAAAAAGAAAATTCGAAGAATACTCGAAGGACTCTCACACATTTTCGAACTTTTCTCCTTTCTCGCGTTCGTCATTTTTTTTTTCACGCTTATTTTCGAAAAACTTTGAGTGTGTACTTGTAAATATCTGCGTCGACTTTTATTTTCAATCTGAATAATTAATCAACGGGTCGGCAGATAAATCAATTTGTCCAAGTGACACGCGTCGTCTCCGTAAAAATTTTGAAATCTGACGAGGATTGCCCTTGCATGGCCCGCGGTTGAATTTCGCCCGAGGTAAATGCGCGTCTGGCCCGAAACTGGGCGTGGGTTGCAGTAATTATTGAGATTTCGGGTAACGGATGTAACGCCTATCTTTGCGTCATTCTCGATTACGAACTGAAGCGCGCGATCGAAGCAGGCTCCGAATTCAACCGCGCACTGAACGAATTCCAATCTTGAACATGATTTATATTTTCAAGAATTGTTCACGAACTCCATAAATCTTCGGAGAATCGAAAAAAAAAAATTGGAAAAAAAATGAAAGTTTCTTTTTTTTCGTCGATTCTTCTGGACTCCCCGGAGAACTCGAGCAACAATTTTTTTCTCTCCTTCGTAAAAACTTTCAGCTATTACAAATCCTGCCCAACCAAAGAATTCAAAGCGTTTCAAGGTCCTTTCCCCATTGAGTACGGGTCGAGCTGAATAACTCATACGCGTATACACTCGGTTTTATACAAAGAAGCGTGCGTGTATCTCCGTGTGTGGATATTGTATTCATATACCCACGGAGATAGTCGGATCGATCGCGATCTCCCGGAGAAACTTGACGATCAAAACGGAGCGTTCGCGGAGAGGAGGAGGATGAGGGGGAGGAGGGGGAACTCCCGGGCTGGAATTCCACGAGTTACCGATCAATTCATCTTGCCTTATCTCGGCAATGCATCTCTCTCGTTTCTTATCCGCAAGACAACTCTAGCCAGATTTAACGTCTTACCTAAGTAGAATTGATTTCGACGAGATATTGTTATTCATTTTTCAAATATCATATTATAGTATATCTCATCGGGGTGTGCGAAACTTGCAGTAAAACGCGATCGACGATTCCCGGCTTTTTATTTATATATATTTTTTGTTCCCCGACTATTTTTCGGCTGATCGGCGTTAAACCGGAGCGAAATCGCGGATTCCTCGTGTAATGAAGATAGGATCGTTTCGCGGGCAATATCTGCGGGTTTACATCGTACCGGAAAACGTATAAGGAGCACGCCAGAAACAAACACGCAGGCTGTGAATGTAAGCGCGGTGTGCGCATTCGCTCGGGCGCAGGATTGAACGGAGAAGCGTAACGGAACGGACGTCGACAGGATCGTAATTCTTCGTACGAACAGGCTCGATCCTCGATTATTCCTGGTCCAGGGAGCGTCGATGCTCGGACCCGAGCAGAGTCTCTCCGAGCCTGATAAGAGCTCTCCCGGCTACTCGCCGTTCGAAAAATACCTCCGTGTGCATCATTGTTCCTTTTTTTTCCCCTCATTTTTTATCTACTTTTTCCTTCTCCCCTTTATCTCTTCTCCGTCTCCCTCGCTCCTCTCGCGATGTCGATCCTTATCGCGAAACCTCTCCGAGCCTAGGCGTGTCCTCAGGATGGCCTTTCTTATCGCGATAACTCGAGGACATCTCGTTGAGTAACTCGGAGCAATATGGACTCCACCCACTCTCTCATGATCTCTAAAAGTTCTTTTTTTTTCATACTCCAATGTACGTTCGATTGTTTTATTATTTTACGAAAGTTTTTTTTTTCATGATTATTCTAGCATATGATTTTTTTTTCTGTGTCTTTTTAAAAAATGAATATTTATTTTTATAGGCAAATTGTGTATAAATCGATTTTATTTGATGATTTAACGAAAATATATTGTTTGCAGACTTTTTTCTGTTACGACGTTAAACATATTTGATTGAAAAACGATCGACGAGAATCGCGAGATTAATTTTTGTTTCGTTTCTTCGCTTTTGACGGAATTGCAGCGAGGAAAATCTTTAAATTTTTTCTCCTTTTTTGCTGTACTTTTACCGGCAGCGATCTCGCCTCGATCTTTTTATTACCGCGCTTTTTATCTCGCAACGAGAGAGTTATCAATAAATCTACCTGATCTCGTAACTTCGGACATTCCACGAGTCGAGTCCCGGCACGCGGACCCGAGCTGTCATCCCGTTGACACGTTGACGCCTTGTCCTCGATTTTCGAAAGTATTGAAAATCATCGATGAAGCTTCTTATCTTCTTAAAAAAATAAATTGTACCCTTGGTTCATGATTATTTATGGAATATATTTTCACTCGAAACACTTCGAATGAAATTATACACCCGAAGTATATTATTTTAATGAAACAAAAAAAGAAGTGGTTAGGTAAGGATTTCATTTTCGCGCAGAGGTGAATTTTCCTCAATGAAATACACATCGGGCTTGAAAATAACGTGTAAAAAAATTAACCGAACGTACGAGGCGGTATTAAATTTTCGTTCCAGGTCAAACCCTTGGCATTCCGTTAGCGCAGAATGGCAGAGAAGATTTAGTTTCGCCTTAAGAGGAATGAGGCAATCAATGATTCGACTGATTCAAAGCGGCGGCCAATGAGGAAACCTTTTTTTCCCTCTTCTCATTTCTTTCCTTTTTGTCCGTCCGCGGACGTGCACTCGATCTATTTGATAAAAGCGAGTGAAGAAACGCTGCCACTTTCCCTCGTCAATAATCCGATTTCGCTCCATCTCCCGTCAATTATTCGTGTCATCCGTTTTTCATTCGCAAACATTTACCCGAAAACACTTTTAAACACCGATGATTTATTTGTTTTATTTTTTTTTCATTTAAATTTTAACAGTTGCTAACAATTATTAAGATGATTTAATTATTATAAATCTTTTGGATAATTTTTAAAAATAAATTAACTACTATATTCTTAAAGAAACTTTTTGTTTCTAATACTCACAGGCTGGTGCGATGAAAATGATCAAAAACTTAAATGACTTTATTTCATTTATAATTTTAATAAATGAAAATTAATTATATGAATCTATAATTTAACTTACAAGGAATTATCATGATATAAGAATAACTTAAAAATTTATAAATTTATGTTGAAAAAAATAAATAAAAGTAAAATAGTGTGTTAAAAATCATTTAAACATAAATTTTATTTAAAATATTAAAAATCTCATAGAGTTCAAAACAGAATAAAATCATCGAACGACTTTGTAAGAATGACTGGTAAAGGAATAATTTACAAATGCCAAAAAAAAGAAAAATTAAAAGAATAAAATTTAGAGTGAGAATGGAAAAGAGGTCTGTCGGATGTGCAAATTGTTCGATAGCGTTGACCGACGTAGATCGGAGCAACGGAGCCTCGAAGCTTATATCGCGGAACAAATAAAGCTCGCCCACCTAGTACGCGGCTTTTATCCGAGGATTTGATCTCACGTGTGCTCCGCAAGAGTCCTCTCTCGCGCGTCGTGAGCGAGAATAAGAGGAGCGGAGAGCGAGCGTTGTCTACGCGTAGGTCGGATCTCGCGGCTGCCAACGACACTTACAACGACACACGCGTGCTTTTTCGCCACGGACATATATATTCCGTTAATTTGTGTACGTAAACGCGGCGCGGAGAGGCGAAAAAGGAAGGGAGAAGAAAAGGAAAAGCGAAGCAGGAGCGCGAGGAGAGGAAAAATGGAAAAAATTGTCGGTAGGAGAAGGAAGAGAAAAAAAAAGAAGAGGGAAAAGATAAGTCGTCGAACAACAAGGAGACTTAACGAGAGAGTCGCGGGCGTGCGCGCGTAGACGGCAGTTAACGTTTTAGAAAGCGCGAGGAGAGCGAGCACCCGGACTGTAAGATAATCCGATAATCTCGTGACGGTCTCTCCTCTTTGCGCGCCGGGTGCTCGGCCAGCGCGAGGACGAGAGAGAGAGAGAGAGAGAAGCGTGTCGGATGGAGCCACTGCGGGAAGTTTCAACTTCGTACCGCGCGAGAGCTCCCAATCCTCTTCTCCACGACTCGACCGCGATGATTCGCAGCATTGTTTTCAATTTCTGTGAGCACACTGCTCCGCCATCTCGTTGAAAATAATCTCGACCGAAATTCTTAATCGGGCGTTTCGAATGTTGCGTAATTACGAAAAGTGGATCGAGAGACGGTTTTTCCTCGGGCAATATGAATAGAGAAAAGGAAAATTAATTCAAAAGCGGATGCTTATTCAAATCTGGAAGCCGAAGGCGAAAAAAGGAACGGTAGTCGCTCCGTCGCTGGTACATAGGATATAGACAAGCCGAGCGAGATTCAACGAGCTGAGAGCGAAGGTGGGATGGATCTATAGAAAAATAAGAGGATGAAAGGATCGATGATTCGCTGAATCCGCATTCGTTATCCCGACTCGAACGGAAACATCGTCTTCGGACGTTCTCTCTCTCTCTCTTTCTTTTCTCTCTCGGGTAGGAAACGTTCGTTTTTTTTCCGATTTTTAAACCGGCCCCGCGAGCCTGCTAAAGTATAACGGGTAAAACGGGACGGGCTCGATAATACAATCGACGTGTACACGCCTTGGGAACGAGGAATCCTCACTCGCCCGGGCGGATATCTCCGTGTGCACAGTAGGAAAAAGGAACGGCGAAGAAGCGCTCTCGTCACGGTCCCGATCCGTGGATCATGATCGAGAGAAACGAGCCACGTCCCTCGGGCTGACTTTGAATCCTTTTCATCCAATCTCATTCAGCCCGCTCCGGCCTGAACAGAAGTTCGCCGAGCATTCTGAATTCGTTACACCGACAACGCTGCGGTCGCTACTCCATATCTTCTGAATTTAAAATAAATCCATCCTACGTATCGCTAACGCATCCATTACTTATGCGTCTTCTCTCTTACCTTTCTATTACCACCCAGTAGCCCGGCAGCGACTTCCGTACGTTTCGCCATCTTCCCCGTGCCATTTCTCTTATCCTTCAACCTATACCTCATCGGTCACGTTCAAATCTCATAGAATTCTAACTTTAATCATATAAAACTCTGACCATTCGTTAAACTTTTATCGCACTTTCCTTTTTTTTTACTAAAAACATTTTATAAAAAAAGCACTTGAAAAATGACACATATACGGTATACATGAGTTAGAAATTAAACTTGAGTCATTAAAATTTTATATACTCTTCTTCATACTTTGATCTTTAATTCATAGAAAATATGAAGTACAGTTGCTAGCTGGTTATTCATCATATTACATTGCGTCTGTCCTTTTTGTCAACCAAAAAAATTTCCGATGAAAAAATGTCGGAAATTGCTTCAATAACTCTTCGTGTGTACACTATATTTTTCGGTACACGGTGTGTACACACTGTACACTGAGTCTTTTAGGGAACAATCGATTTTTTCTAGTGTTCTTGAATTTTAAAAATTCTGAAAAAATTCAGAGTTACTTTTTGAAGTATGCACTATATGACCCAAAAGTTATCAATATCAAATTTTTTAAACTACCATTAACAAAAATTACAAAATAGTTTTAAAAAGTAGAAAAAATGGAATTTCGTTAAAAAATTCATAGCTCTACACTAAACATATATTTAAAAAAAACGGTTTTAAGCTTTTATAGCTTAGGCTTAAGCTTTCTAAGAAATATAGGGTCTTTGATATGGACTCCAAAAAGCTGTATTATTTAAACTTCTGAAAGTGGGGAATATTTTTAATGGAAAAATAACGGACTGCTTATAAATGAAATATACAAAATAGTTATATTTTTAAGATCTGAACCTTTATAAAAAATAATCAAAATATCATCAAATTTCATGAAACATATATTTTATAGTTGTGAAACAAATGAAAAACTACGAGAAAAGACAAAAAACCGCATTGATTTACCCTCGAAAATACTGACGCCGTGTGTATACTGGCCCTTTTAGGGAATAGGAGTGATTTGTACTGGCTGACGTTTGCAAATGCACTATCAGATCCGGGCCTCCCTTGAGGCTATAGTCCCTACTACTATCTAGATTTTTTTAGGCGAGGTAACCGAAAGCCACCCTTTTATTCATAAGTGAGGAATTTAAGTTTGAAATTTTGACTGATTTTTCAAAGACCCAGTATATACACACGGAGGAATAATTGTATAATAATTAACATATTTTTGTTTAAAAATATATTTTACTATAATTGATCGATTGGAGTAAAATTGGTAAAAATTTACACACGAAAAAACGCTATAATTTCGTATTTTTTTTGTTTTTTCGTTTATTCATATCCAAGTATATGATTAGTCCAAAAATGGGTGAACTTTGACAAAAAAAAATGTTAATGATTATTGAACTCCGAGAATAACAAATAAATAATATTTTGTGCATGAATTGGAGTGAGAATGGAAGCGCGCGAGAATCGAGTTCGCTCGTCTCCGCGTTGCACGGATCTCGCAGTAGTCAGGGATGTGTTGGTCAGACGAGTGGCACGGTTGGGCGAGCTGGTCAGAAGAGATCGTACGGGCGAGCGCGATCGCGGAGGGGCCAGTCGCCCTTGCCGAGAAGCCTCAGGCACGGGCGTGGGCCTTTCACTCCTGCCATCCGCATCGTTCCTCTCGCGACTCGCGGATATATATCGCGCGCCGCTCTCATGTGCCTACACCGTTTATAAATACAAATATACCCGCGAAACCTGGCGGAGATTCCAAGTGGAGCTGACAGCTGTGACCTTCCATGCTTTTTTTTAAGACGAACGAAAAAAAAAAATTAAATAAACACCACAACAAATCGTTATCAATTTTCGTTCTCGAAACTATATATTTTTCAACCTGCAGGACGAAGTTTTTTATTTGTTCCCCATCCAAAGATCGTTTTTTGATTAGTTACATATAGTTTTTTTTTCCTTTTTTTTATTTCCTTGAGAATTTGTTACACATTCGCTGTCCGGCTCTGTAATATACGAATCGGTTATCAGTCTGGTCTGTCCTCCAGAAAAGATTTCCGTACGAAGGCCTAACGGTGCGGCTCCTCGCTCGCGCGTACGTTACGCTCTTCACGGATCCTTCTACACGTTCGTTACATATATCTCGTGTAACGTGGAACCAGCGCCCCGTACACGTGACCGGTTGGGCCGATGAGTTTTGCATGGCTCGTCCTGCGACCCGTGAATTATCTTATATTCTAATACCGTTCGCTCTCAGATTCTACATTCAGGCATAGAAAACAATAAGTTGCTTTAATTAATAATTGTGCGTCGTTAATAATTTTTTAATCTTCTTCTTAATTTTTTAATTTTTGAAATTATGAAAATTCTTTCCTGACATTTTTCTGGATTTTTTTTATCGAGAGCATTTTTTTTAAATTCTGCAACGATGTCAAGGTTCAGATACAACCTTGTCACGTCCCTTGAGGACACTTTTTTCAGAAATTCAAAGTTACCGGCTCGATAATCCTAGAATGCGACAAATTCGATTAATTGTGCAATAAGTGAGCCTGCATTTTATTTATAATTTAACGTTCCAGGCGGATCGATGATAGTTTCTAAATCCCTCATGAATATCGGAGATCGGGAGAAAATTAATTCCTCACTTTATGAAAAAATCAAATTTCATCATATTCATAATGCGTGCATTCCGAGGTTCGTTCTTACAAAATTAATCTTGTACCCAGATATTGTTCCGCAAATGTTTAAAGGTTCAATCAGAGAAAATGAATCGGTGTAACCATAACTGAAAATAGCAATGGAGAAAAACGTTTACGAAAAGCATTCAATTATCGAGCGAGCGAACAAAAAATTGATTGCCCTTTTTTTGCCTCGAGTTTTTTTTATCAAACTTTTTGCGCATACTTTTTAAACGTATGATTTTCCCGTCTATTAAATATAGTTCTAATTAACAAGCACTCGTTCCGACCTGCTTAAATTTGGGAGCAAACAAAATTCGTTCCACAAATACGAGAATTTCTTGCACGAATCGATCGTTTAACGATCGTGAAGCGTCTCGAGGACGCTCTCATTTCGTGCCTTTTTTTATCTCCTGCCTTATTTCTCGTACAAAGTTGCCCGTTCCGTGCGCTCCGTTTCGCCGAGTACCGAAGGTCTTGGTTCCAACTCACGCATTATGCGCGACCGAGACGACCGGCAACACATCAGAGAACTTTGCCGAGCAATCTCACCGAGAGGCCTCTTCAAGGCGATGCGCTCAGAAGCCACCTACAGGACTTTCCACGCCAACTTTTCGTCCTGAACCTCTAGAGCTTGTATAAATTCAAAAATTCGCTCCAATTTTAATACCATATTCATTTTTTTCACATCTTTAACATATATCAACTATTTCTTAAATAATTCTAATACCTCTATGGAATCATTTTCATATTTACGCATATCATGGAGATAAAACGCAAATTTTTCGATACTTGCTCAAAAATTCATCGAAAAAAGTTGATGATTTTTTTTTGTTTGAACTTCAATCCAAGGAAAAATGAAAAATTATTTTTTTGGGAGGTTTAATGGTATTTTTTTGGGGAAGCAAAAATTGGCGATCGATCAAAGCTTCATTGAGGTCAGGGTCGAACGTTGTCACGACTGACGTGGAAGATCTCATACATAAATGCTGGGCGATATATTCTTGTGAGAGCCCGGCATGGCGCAAAACATCGATCATTACTCGCACCATCTTTCATTTGAGGCGCGGTCTTGTCCTTAACGCGATCTCTCGCGGCTCGTACAGAGAAGACGCGTTTTTTTTGCGCGTCGTCTCGCGCGCTCTTCTCGAAAACCCCGCTGAATCTGAAAATAAAAATGCCGAGGGTCTCCTTCGAGCTCTCGCCAACTTTTTTCACTCGCGTACAATCATCGTTACGATATCTCCGCAATTAAATCTCGTGGAATCGTTTCAAGGAGTACATTTTTATTCTCGCATACTTTACATTCGACTTTTTTTCACGAATCAGCACCTGTCGAAAAATTCGATGTATCTTAAAAAATTAAAAAATTCCAACATTTTTCGTGATTTTACAACGTAATAAATCTTTAAAATTCGCGAAAGTATATATATAAATTGTAATATATCCTCGAAATTAAATCACCCGTGGAATTGTTTCAAAGAGTATATTTTACATTTCATTTTTTTTTCGCAAATCAGCACCTGTCGAAAAACGTTGCTTCGATTCGTCTTGAAAAATAAAATATACTTTAGTTGTAATTTGGCACGTTAATAAATTTGTAAAATTCGTGAAAATAAAGAGGCTCGAAAGTAATATAAAGAGGAAAAAAATGAGAGAAGAGTGATTGCGTGTATGGAAGAGAAAGGCGATATACTTGATCTCCCTTGTCGTTGTCGTCGTCATCTCGTTTCGTCCACAGGCTTACGCACACAATCCCTTCTCGTATTCATTATATTCCCGCTAAGAATACATTATAAATATGAAGCCGAGAGTGCACTCGCGGTGCAATGACTCACGAGATTATCTCTCGTGTTAAATCTCTCAAAGGCGGTGGTCAGAATGGTCAGAATTTACCGCCGCGACATTCGGAGCAAGTAGACAAGGAACACGCCGAACGGACGACAAAAATGTCTAGCGAAAAAATATTTTTATCGCGCTGAATCTGAGCAACGATTATTTCATTGAAAAATAACAATTTTTTCAAGAAAACACTTTTAACCATCTTTTTACAATTATTTCTTAATTAGTATATACGTATTTATAATAAATATAGAATAAAAAGACAATTATTACAAAATCGTTCTTATGACAGGCGTAATTTTTAATTGCGACGAATTTAAAAAATGAGATAAATATTTTTTCATCGCTGACCTAAATTTTTCGAAGGGTGTGTACACTTGCGAGAAAACGTGAACACTTCGCGTTGGTAATTAACGGTGCACATCTGCTATACAATCGGCTGGAAGAGACCTTACCATTACGTAATTGTAGTTTTTAAGATCGAGGGCGTCGAGCGGTGGGCTCAGTCGAGTGGAACATATTGCCCCTGGCACGTGAGGTTTTCTCTTCTCGCTCCTCGCCCCTATCTACTTACCCCATTAACTGTTATCTCGTATTTGCCGGATTGATAATAAGTGTGGCAATACGTATGGGAATCGCGTCAGTTTGACGCCTTCGGCGCACTTTTCAATGTTCTCGGTCGCGCTAAAATTTTTTCCGGAAGAGTATCTTTCGATCTGGAACGAAATTCAACCTCGGGGATTGCACATTTTTTTAAATTTCTTTTCCCAGTAGTCAAATAATAATTCGTTTAGACACACAGCTTAATACATTTTTCCAGAATAATTAAAAATACTTAACGACAACATTTTTTTTTAATTAAAAAAATTTTTTTGATTTTTTTTCCATCTAACGTAGTATCTTCAAGGAACACATGTTTTTTTCTTTATGGTTTGTAATGTGGCGAGGGGAAAGGAAGGGGCGAGAAGGATAGAGGAAGAGACTTCGCGAAACGCCCACGCACTCGCCGGACCCATTGGGTTGCCAACGCAAGCGTCAACCACGACTGCAACGAGTCAACATCCGTTGCGCAGGTACATACGAGCGGATCGCGCACTATCGGTGTTGTACTTTGTGCTGCTGGGCGGAACCGTAAATCATAAACGTGATAAATGCTCGGATTTCGCTTCAACAATATTTTCCCTATAAATTGTCCAAAGAGAGAATACGTGAGGATGAAAAGGCGATATTCTGCATTCGCAAAATATTACGATGGAAAACATATATCCACTCAATATTCAAATACGTTCATTTAAAATTTTTTAAAAATTTATAAAAATTCAACCCATGAAAAAAAAATTAAAATTAAACTATCTTTATTTTCAGCTATAAAAAATAAAAGGGAGGATAAAATATAATAATTTTACAAAATAGACGAAGTTATTGTTACACTTTTTATGGCTGGAGTAAATGTTAGATTTTCCAGATTGAAACTATCGGAGATCGGTGGAGAGGTAATTAGAAAAAAAAAGAATATATTCGAGCTCGAGTGCACTCGGCTCAAATATATTTCTATATACGTGCAAAGATTTGAAAGTGTCTCGGTTTAGACGCCGGCGAGTCGTGCGCGGTGTATATGTTTATATTTGAGGTTGTTGCGAGTGGAAATAGCGTCGTGTGTGGACGGGGAGCAGGGCAAGGCGTGGCACATACGGTTTCCAACAGGGAAGCACCGGGATCGCGAATCCGCGATATCCGTGGAACGATACCGGCTCGAGAGAAAAAGAGAAGGACGCGGAGACTCGAGAAGGAAAGAGAGTTAGTACTCTTAACTCGTCGTTTCTCGAGCTCGGGCATTTTTATCAATCCTTTTTTCATGCATTTCTCTATTTCTCTACACGGAACGATGCTTTTTTTTTCTTCCACTCTTTTTCTCGCTCTTTTCAATTTTATTCTCTCCGGGTCTCGATTCGACTCGCACGCTTCCCCTCATATCTCTCATCCCCCCGCTCTGTATAACTGTAGTCCGCTGGATATAGCTCCCTGCCACCGATAGTGCGACCTCGCTATGCAGATTTTCCAGCTCTAGACCTCTTCGTGTCAATTCTTGCGCGGATGCCCATCAACCGGGTGGAAACTAGTCCTTCTTCATTTCTTACTCTTCATTTTACATTCTGTTATTTCTTCGTTTAAAACATATACATACTATCATAAGGGCGGTATCGTTAAACGATGTAATAAAAATTCGCGAGTTCATAATTCATATACAACGACCAAAATTTTTTTATATCTCGGCGGATCTTTTCTGGATCAGTATTTCAGAAATACAGAAATTCTGAACGTTCAAATGACGATGTCTCTCTTTTTCACAGTAAAATTGACTTTATCAGGGATAATTTTTGAACATATTTGAAAATCGAAGCCAACGTCACAAGAATCAAGTTGATATCTCAATTATCTAAAAATAAATTATCGATCTTTTTGAAGATTAAAAAAATCAAATCTATATTAAAAAAGACATGAGGCCTCTAATCGATTCATCGGAATAGAGCGTGTATTATGCGGAACGCATTGACTTTTGGCTAATCTCTGCTCATTAG